>JBBPBX010088916.1:0-14402 GCA_038048925.1 Garcialebias charrua
TATACATATATACATATATACATATATATATATATATATACAGTATATATATATACAGTATATATATACTGTATACTTGATTTGACAGAACCAACGCCTATAAGAAATTACAGTCTAGTCTACTATAACTACTGAAATATAGTTCTACTAGCTCATGCGAATAAATAATTAAATTTGTATTTTGACACTTTTTGTCCAATAATAAAGATGAAACATAACACATGTGTATGTCCTAAAATAAATCACGCATAAAATAAAATTCAGATTCATTTAAATCTCGTTTTTAATATTAAAGTGTGTTTGGCGCCCCCTAACGGCCATCCTTTTAATATACTATAATTAAACTGCTGTGTTTTGTCATAAAACTTTGGTGTTTATATCTTTAAATAATGAGAAAAAATTAGTTACAAATAAGAAAAATGTTTGTCCGCACAATAAACTTCATAATCAGGTTCATATTTTTGTTGTGTATCATTCTGTCTGGTTTTAAATCTTTGATTAATCTGCAAATAACTCAAACCCGTCCTACTTATCCTCCCTGCAGGTCAAGTTTCAAAGTTTCTTTCTCCTCACTGTGTTACATCATAGACAACAAATATTTACAGGAGCTGGACGTCAATCCGTTCAGTGGATTTTAACCTCCAGCTTTCAGCTCTGCAGGCCTCCCTTTACAGAAGGACCATCTTTCTATGCCTGGGGTGGTTTTATTATTTTCTATATGAGAATATGAGTGTATAAGCTGACAGAAACATGAGGTGTCTGCTGTTGCTGCTTCTGGGGCTCCTGGTCCCCCATCAGAGCTGCTGTTTCGAGTTTGTGATAGACGGAGAGTGGGAAGAGGATGTGGTGAGTTAAAAAGATGGACATTTATTACATTAGATTTATATATTATATTATATGTCTTGAAAAAAACCCAATCAGATTTATAGTCAAATGCACACACACGTTGAATCTATTGGTTTTTTTTTACATGTTCTGTTTAAAGAATGTGATTTTTCTGATCCAAATAAGGTAATTTGAGAACACATTTTGAATATTTATTATCACAAAACAGGAAAATGTGCATGATTTAAATCAGAATAACATAAAAAATGTTGACTTTAAAAAAAAAAACAAGATCATAGTGAGCAACATTTTCAGATTTTACTTGATAATCCTTAGCACCTTCTTCATCAAAATCCATCTGCAGATGGTTTATATTGCACGTTTTGCTGTTATCTAGTCAACTAAATCCAAGTTTTTCTCTCATAAGAGGGTCTTTTATAGTTTTTCAACACAAGACGCAAATTCTACCAACAGTTAAACTTTAATTCTGTAAAAGCACAAGTATTCATGGTCCGTTTTCTTTCCAGACAGGAGCTCAGACCCATCAGGATCATGGCACGAGGCACAAAGTGAGGTTTTTTTTGTTCTTATATCTGATCTAGACCTGCAGTTTTCATTTCTGTTGCAACTTGTCATTGATCTGCTGGATGAAACTGCCTGATGTCTCAGAAACAAACATGTCTGACATGAACAGAAACACCTGAAACGTCTTCTGACGGAGTGCTTTAAACTAAATCTCGTTTGTTCCAGAGAAACACGCTGACCGGCGAGGAGCAGGAAGACTTTGAGGTAAAAATCAGCCTCGTGTTGCTTCAGCTGCCTCCACTGTGACAGAGTTGAACCTTATCTAATGATCAATACGCTGCTGTTTGATGAGATTCTCATGGCTGACAGGTTATTGGCTCTGTGCGATGTCACCCTGTTTGCCCCCTTTTTGTCGCTCCCTCATCGAGCTTTTATTCTTCCACGTGAACTAACAAAGTGTTGTGGAGACATTTAGTCCACAATAAGTTCCAACATCCCAGTGTCACAGAAATGAGACCAGACTGACGTGTTAATATCAAAGAATAAAAACCCACTAATGAATGTCATACATAAAAATAAATCGCATGCAAACCGGATTCCCCCAAAAGTTGGGACATTAAACAAATTGTGAATAAAAACTGAATGCAATGATATGGAGATGGCAAATGTCAATGTTTTATTCATAATAGAACATAGATGACAGATCAAAAGTTTAATCTGAGTAAATGTAACATTTTAAAGGAAAAATATGTTGATTCAAAATTTCACAGTGTCAACAAATCCCAAAAAAGTTGGGACAAGTAGCAATAAGTGGCTGGAAAAAGGAAATTGAGCATATAACGAACAGCTGGAAGACCAATTAACACTAATTAGGTCAATTGACAACATGATTGGGTATAAAAAGAGCTTCTCAGAGTGTCAGTGTCTCTCAGAAGCCAAGATGGTAAGAGGATCACCAATTCCACCATTGTTGCGCAGAAAGATAGTGCAGCAATACCAGAATGGTGTTACCCAGCGTAAAATACAGGGAGTCCTCGACTTACGTCGCCCTCTACATACGGCAACTCGGACTTACGAACGAACGCCATGTGCTCTAAATTCCGACTTACGGACGAAAATCCGGACTTACGAACGCACGTGCTATCGGTTCCGACATACCGCATTTCGACCTACGAACGGTCCGTAGGTCAAGGACTAGCTGTAGCAAAGACTTTTAAGTTATCATCATCAACCGTGCATAACATCATCAAAAGATTCAGAGAATCTGGAACAATCGCTGTGCGTAAGGGTCAAGGCCGTAAAACTCTACTGGATGCTCGTGATCTCCGGGCCCTTAAACGTCACTGCACCTCAAACAGGAATGCCACTGTCAAGGAAATAACAGAATGGGCTCAGGAATACTTCCAGAAAGCATTGTCAGTGAACACAATCCACCGTGCCATCCGCCGTTGCCAGCTGAAACTCTACAGTGCAAAGAGGAAGCCATTTCTAAGCAAGCTCCACAAGCTCAGACGTTTGCACTGGGCCAGGGGTCATTTAAAATGGAGTGTGGCAAAATGGAAGACTGTTCTGTGGTCAGATGAGTCACGATTTGAAGTTCTTTATGGAACACTGGGACGCCATGTCATCCGGACCAGAGAGGACAAGGATAGCCCAAGTTGTTATCAACGCTCCGTTCAGAAGCCTGCATCACTGATGGTATGGGGTTGCATGAGCGCTTGTGGCATGGGCAGCTTGCATGTCTGGAAAGGCACCATTAATGCAGAGAACTATGTTCAGGTTCTAGAACAACATATGCTCCCATCTAGACGTCATCTCTTTCAGGGAAGACCCTGCATTTTTCAACAAGATAATGCCAGACCACATTCTGCAGCAATCACAACATCATGGCTACGTAGGAGAAGGATCCAGGTACTGAAATGTCCAGCCTGCAGTCCAGATCTTTCACCTATAGAGAACATTTGGTGCATCATAAAGAGGAAGGTGCGACAAAGAAGGCCCAAGACGATTGAACAGTTAGAGGCCTGTATTAGACATGAATGGGAGAGCATTCCTATTTCTAAACTTGAGAAACTGGTCTCCTCTGTCCCCAGACGTCTGTTGAGTGTTGTAAGAAGAAGGGGGGATGCCACACAGTGGTAAAAATGGACTTGTCCCAACTTTTTTGGGATTTGTTGATGCCATGAAATTATTAAACAACATACAGGTATTTAGAACCAGTTTGAGGGGTCGGTCAACCTCGATCCAAGGAATTAGATTGTGGAACAATTTGGAAGCTGAAATAAAAAATGCAAAATCAATATCTTCATTTAAAAATATGATTTAAAAAATATTTGCAAATATATATATAAAATAATTAATCTTGTCTAGTTTCAAATTTGATATTATCATGTGTCGTTTCTTTTTGACTTACTATTGTCATTGTTTCATATTTTTCTCTCTTTTTCTTGTTTGCTTATTGAAGGTTCTCTGTTTGAATTGATTTGTTCGGTATAATGGGGGCAGATAGAATAAGATACTCTCTTCATTCTGCCACCCTTCATTTTAAATTTATATTGTATGTCTTGTGTCATGTGTCTACTGTATTTCAAATGCTGTATTATTTTAATTTGAAATGAATAAATATCAGGTGGGGGGGCGCCAGGTACTGCCCCCCTGATCTGAACCCGAGTGGTGTTCTGTTGTTGGACTTCTGTGCTCGTCATGGATTGTCCATAACGAACACCATGTTCAGGCATAAGGGTGTCCATATGTGCTCTTGGCACCAGGACACCCTAGGTCGCAGTTCGATGATCGACTTTGTTGTCGTCTCATCTGATCTGCGGCCGCATGTCCTGGACACTCGGGTGAAGAGAGGGGCGGAGCTGTCCACTGACCACTACCTGGTGGTGAGTTGGCTCCGATGGTGGGGGAGGATGCCGGTCAGACCTGGCAGACCCAAACGTATTGTGAGGGTCTGCTGGGAACGTCTGGCAGAGTCTCCCGTAAGACGGAGCTTTAACTCCCACCTCCGGGAGAGCTTTGAACACGTTCCGAGGGAGGCGGGGGACATGGAGTCCGAGTGGGCCGTGTTCCGCGCCTCTATTGTCGAGGCAGCTTATCAGAGCTGTGGCCGCAAGGTTGTTGGTGCCTGTCGTGGTGGCAACCCTCGAACCCGGTGGTGGACACCGGCAGTGAGGGATGCTGTCAGGCTGAAGAAGGAGTCCTATTGGGCCTTTTTGGCTTGTGGGACCCCGGAAGCAGCTGATAGGTACCGGCAGTCCAAGCGGCATGCAGCTCGGGTGGTTGCTGAGGCAAAAACTCGGGCGTGGGAGGAGTTTGGAGAGGCCATGGAGAATGACTTCTGTACGGCTTTGAGGCGATTCTGGTCCACCGTCCGGCGTCTCAGGGGGAAAGCGGTACGCGACCAACACCATTTATAGTGGGGGTGGCGTGCTGCTGACCTTAGGATGCCTCCTGGACGCCTCCCTGGTGAGGTGTTCCGGGCATGTCCCACCGGGAGGAGACCCAGAGGAAGACCCAGGACACGCTGGAGGGACTATGTTTCTCGGCTGGCCTGGGAACGCCTTGGGATTCCCCCAGAGGAGCTGCTCCAAGTGGCTGGGGAGAGGGAAGTCTGGGCCTCCCTACTTAGGCTGCTACCCCCGCGACCCGACCCCGGATAAGCGGAAGAAGATGGATGGATGGATGGATGGATGAAATATATATTTTTTAAATCCCCTTAAAATGATACATTCTCTCAGTTTAAACTTTTGATCTGTGATTTGTGTTCTATTCTGAATAAAATATTAGATGTTGGCATCTCCACATCATTGCATTCAGTTTTTATTCACAATTTGTCTAGTGTCCCAACTTTTTTGGAATCTGGTTTGTATTTTTTGTTGTTGTTGAAAAACATGAGCTCATCTTGAATTTAAGACCAACAAAATGTTGTCGTGAAGGCCCTTCTTCATGAAAAAAAAGCAGCAGCTTGTGTTTTTGCCCTATTTTTTTGTTCTGATTAAAGCACGTCCAGCTGCTCAGCAGAGCTGGAGTTTCTTCACTGAATCCCCAGTACATTTTAAATCAGCTCTGGGGCGATGGCAGCGCACATCATGCTCACATATGGTTTCTTCTCTGCATGATCCAGTTTTAACTTGCTTTTATTTTTTTAAAGCCCCAAAATAAGGGTTTTAATTAAAGCATCATGTCAGTTCCCCCCACCTGAAGGCCAGTTGTGCACCTAGTCCTCATATTTCTTTAAATTGTGTTGTTAAAAGCTAAAATGAGCAAAACAGTCGCTAAAAGCTAAAACCAGTTAATCCTGTTACTAAGGCTAAATATAGCATGACAGTAGCTAAAATGACCCAGCCAGTTGAAGCAGATGGCCGCTTGTCCTGAAAGTTTCTTCCTCATGAGGGAGTTTTTCCTTTCCACTGTCGCCTTCATGCTTGCTCAAGATGAGAGTTCTGTGATGAAGTTAGACTCATCTGACCTCAGATAAAAAAAAGTTATTAGCTTACTTTTTAAGTACATGAATATTTCTGTTCAGTGCCCTGAGATGACTTCTGTTGGGATTTGGCGCTTTATAAATAAACTGAATCGAATTCAATGTAAAAGGAGCTTAATGAGACTAAATATGTTGAAGTAGACAGAAAAAAAACTGTGCTGAAAGAACCAATAAAATCTTATCGTGTTTTAGAATAGAATATATCTTTATTGACATATTTGCACCGAGGTACAAAACAGTGCTATTTGGCGCGCGCACCATCCTAAGAGGGACGTACGCACGGAAAGCCGCAGCAATAATTAAATTGCGCCGCCAGACAATCAGATACGGAAAAAAAGGAACATACAGTCGGATAATCATTGGTATTCAAAAAAGAATCTATCACATTTTGTCTTAGGACATTCTATGATAAAGTCAAAAAAACTCTACCAGCTCAGCACGGATAAAGACAAAAGACATGTTGCATTTTGGTGGCATAGCAGGGAGATAGTCTGTGAGTAATCATTTCAGATAAGCACAGTCTGCAGATGGGCTCAGCTCGGCTCCATCTGAATGCACACAGAGACCTCTGGGGGGGGGGCGACAGTTTTCCAACAGCTTCAGACTCCAGGAGAAGTTTTGCAGTCAGCCTTTTTTCAAGGTTGCTTGAGTCCCGATTAGATTAGTTGCTTTATTTATTTTTCAGGGCAGGCTACAGTGTACTCTGACTGCAGCCTTGAAGTCCAGGTGCCGTCTGGGTCCAAATCGTCCGAATCATGTGAGGTTTCATTCAATCCGAGCTACAGGTCCCCGTCTGCCCCCTGATGTAGCCCGGTCGGCTGTAAACGAGTCCCAAAACGCACTGCAGGTCCGCGGCTGTCCACCACTGTTCCCATCGTGCGATTCAGCTCTGAACAACAGCTGGTTCATTGAGGTCACAGCCCGGATCAAAGAATCTTGTTGAACAGGAAGTTTTGCCAGCGCGTTGATCGCCGCGGTAGTCTTCCTCAGCTTCCAGTAGCAGAAACCTCCGCCTAAGCCAAAAAGCAGAGCACCTGCTACCATAATTCCTTTTGTAAATGAGCCCATGAGGTTCAAAAGATTTACCTGACTAAATAAAGGTTGAATGAATGAATTCCAATTATCCACAGATCTTCCACGTCCTCGACTGAAAGAACGGTCAGGCACATCAACTTCCACTCTCCCCACGAGTCCATAATGTAGCCAACCGCATGCGTGTCGAGGGGGCACGCCGGTTCTCCTGGTCCGGAGCGCTTAGTGGAAAAAAATTTATCGATAGAGGAGACAGCCCACGCAATTAAATCCATTTCCAAAATGCTTCGAGTGAGCACTGAAGAGTTGCAGATGAGACAAAAATACAAAAGCAGGGAGGAGGAAAACTTTAGGGCAGGAGAGGAGCAGAAAGAGAAGCGACCTGCTTCGCCAAGAGGACATGTATGAGGACAATTTTATAAATAAATTTAAATAATCCAAGTATAAATAAAAATTTTTAATGGAATTAACTATTTTAATTAGGGATGCACAATATTGGATTTTTGGTTGATATCTGACATGCCAACATGTTAGAACTTATTTGGTCGATAACCGATACCAATATGTTTTTCTTCNCTTTTATATCAGTGAGTTATTTTGGTGGAATGGCCGATGTGAGATATTTAACCTTATCGCTAATATCGTCCGATACTGATACCATGCCAATAATATCGTGCATCCCTAGTTTAATCTAAAAAAGCTAAGTCTGGTCCTTTGGACATTCAAAAAACAAAAACTTTTTTTTTTTTTATGTCCAGAGGACCAGACTTAGCTTTTTTAGAATTTTCTACCTGGATTATTGAGCATGCATCATCAGGGTATCCCTAGTTTTAATGTATGAGTGGTTATTAAAATAGCACAAACCATGTGGAAGTGGTTTGATTCAGAATCAGTATATATTTATTGACATTGCACCAGGTACAACGTGAGCATGTACGCACAGTCATCCTGAAGGGGGACTAGTGTGTGAAGTTGCAGCAGTTAATCCACGCGACCCTCTCATCCCTTATCAGAATGATAATCTTGGATATGAAAAAGGAGAAAAACCATGAGGGTAGATAGTGGTATTACAAAAAATATATTTCACATCTTGTCTATTAGGACACTATATGAGACATCAAAAAACTCTACCAGCAAGCACAGTTAAGACAAATCACATATGCATTTGAGGTCAAGGCGGTGAGATTAGTCCATAAGCCTTGTTCAGATCAGCCACAGTTCTGTTGATGTTACCAGCCAGCACCTCTGATAAGCGCTCACAGAGAGTTCTCCGGGAGGGGGTGGGGGTGGGGTATGATAGATGCAGTTGTTTTTCCTCAGTTGCTCATGTCCCAGGAGAAATTTGATAGTCAGCCCTTCCAAGGCTGTTTGGGGAGTCAGATTTGAGATAAGCATGATTATTTTTCACTTCAGGCAGACAGTTTACTTTTCTGCAGCCTTGAGTCCAGCTGGACGATCCAATCCAATATGATCCAATTGTGGGAACCTTTCCACTGATCCAAGCTATGAATCCTCTTCCAGATTGAGACCACCACAACATTGACGAGTCCCAAACCCTGCGAGTGGCCTGCGATTCTCAGAGATTGCATCCACCTTCCCGTTAAGCTCGTAAAGCAGCTGATTTATTGAGGACACGGCACGGATCAAACTCTCACTTTGACTCAGGAGCTTCGACATGGCATTAATCGCCGCTGAAGTCTTCCTCATTTTTCGATAGAACAGTGCTCCACAAACGCCGAAAAGCAAAGTACCTGCTATTATAAATCCAATTATATACATATCTTCCACGTCCTCCACAGATAGGACTGACAGACACATCACCTTCCATTCACCCCAGGAATCCATGACGTATCCCCCAGAATGCGTCTGTGACGAGCAAGCTGGTTCTCCTGGACCTTGTCGCTTTGTTGAAAAAATCTTGTCAATAGAGTTGATCGTCCACGAAACCAGATCCATAATCAATTTGCGTTCGAGAGATGAGTGCTAAGGAACTGTAGACAAGACGAAGGAGCCATGCAGGGTGAGGAAAAGTTGGGGAGGAAACGAGAGAAGCTGCCGCTTCGACCAGAGCCTATAGGCAAAAAAAAAAAAAAGCTACAAAAGCTACAGAAGAAACTGTAAACAGGGAAACAACAGAGTTGTGATTCCTCTTAAATCGTAGTAATAATAATTATAAAATACTATAAAAACATGACTGAACATCAGAAAATCTCAGAGCGACATCCAACCCTGTCTTTACTCCTCTCACATGTCTGCTGTCTGTCCAGGCCGTGAGTGGCGAGGACATCACGGTCAGGAGCTACAAGGTGGAGAGCCGCATCACGTCACGCTTTGCTCACGTCACCGTCAGGAGCTCGGTGGTCAACTCGGGCTCCAAAGCTCAGAGCATCGCCTTCAACGTGCAGATCCCCAAACGAGCGTTCATCTCCAACTTCACCATGTGAGCCAAGCTTCCTGCAGCTCTCCGTCACACGGAGCGGGCACCGTCTGAGCTTCTCCTTTTGTCGCAGGAACGTGAACGGCATCATATTCGTGGGCTCGGTGAAGGAGAAGACCCTTGCCAGGAATCTGTACGCTGAGGCCAGATCAGAAAACAAGGCAGCAGGCATCGTCAGGTGCACCTGAGCGCTGGTGAACTCATCCACACAGCTGCACGACGACGCACAATCAATGCATTTTTCTGCCTTCCAGGACTAATTCCCAGGACTTGGAGACCTTTAAGACGGAGGTCCACGTTCCTCCTGGCAGCAACATTGAGTTTGAGCTTCACTACCAGGAGATGATGGAAAGGAAACTGGGCTTCTACGAGCATTTGCTGTACCTGCAACCTGGGAGGCTGGTGCCACACTTCCAGGTGAGAAGATCCTGATTCATGCTGTACCTGTGTGTGGTTGAACTCTTCTTTAACCCAATCTGTTGTCAGGTGGATGTGTACATCTATGAGCCCAATGGGATTTCCTTCGTGGAAACTCCAAACACGCTTGGAGCTCGGTTTGCAGAACTCGTTAAAGTTACGTCAACCAAAGACAAGGTAAGACATTTGTATATTTGTGCTGTTTCTTCATATTTAAACTGAATTCATGAGTTGTTGGTTAAATTCCATCTAGAAAACCTGAAGGTTTTTGCTCATTTGGACCATTTTTGTTGAGCTTTTATCGCCATCTTCGGTTCAGGTTCCTGCATCTCACAGACGAAAAGCAAAAATTCATATTTCAGTAATAACATTTTCAGAAATAAAACTTGCAAATATTTTTTATGGCTAAGAACGATATACCGTATTTTTTGGACTACAAGGCGCGTTAGGATTACCGTATTTTCTGGTGTATAGGTCGCACCAGTGTATAGGTCGCATTGTCCAATTATCACCAATAGATTGGAAAAATCCCTATGATAGGTCGCACCGGTGAGGTCGCACCTACGTTTAGCTCTGCTGCAAATGTCTGCCACAGGAGTGCACAGCAAGGCTTTTAAGAAGATTAACACTTAAAAACAATTATTTGTTTGATAAAAATTATAGCAAATATGTGTCTGAGCTGAACTTTTCCTTAATAAATGAACGTAATTGTGAAATGAGCTGGATTTAAAAATTTGTTTTGCCGAAAGCGATAACAAGCCATATATAGGTCACACCTGTGTATAGGTCGCAGGCCCTGAAAAGAAAAAAAAGCATAAAAAGGTGTGACCTATACACCGGAAAATATGGTAAAATGGGGCATTAAACGTAAAAAACAAAAAACAAAAACAAACAAACGGATAAGTCAAACTTTATTCAACTCATCCACAATAACTCTAAACATTGGTCAGTTGTAACATATAAAATTGGTTTGAGGTCAGTACATGATGCTCACTGTCGATTTTTAAGAAAATTGAAGGATTTTAAGTGCACCTTATAGTCTGAGAAATATGGTAGTTTTACCAGCAGGAGGCACAATTTTATTGATTTTTTTCATTCATTCATTCAACCTTTACTCCTGTTTTCAAAGTGAATTTATTCTTTTTTTAATTAAATGCCGTTTTTTTGAGATAATTATTATTTGCTGATTCTTCTTTGTGCTCAGGCTCATGTTGTCTTCAAGCCCACCTTACAGCAGCAGAGGAAATGTGACAACTGCACCAGAAGCGCCATTGATGGAGTCTTCTCTGTCAAATATGACGTGAACAGAGACAGCAATGCTGGGGAACTCCAGGTATCACATGTTTTACTCATCAGGATCTTGCAAAATATCTGCTTTATTACTTTTAACATGGATAGAAACTTGTTGCATGTGTCTAACGTGTGAATTTATTGTTTCTTTGAGGTTTCCGACAACCATTTTATTCTTTTCTTCGCTCCTTCAAACCTCTCCCCTCTTCCTAAAAATATTGTATTTGTCATCGATGTGAGTGGGTCCATGTGGGGCGTCAAAATGAAGCAGGTAAATATCAACTGTCTACATTTATTCTCTTTTTGAAAATTTCCCATTTTGCTAATTTCTTATGCACATCTTGTAAAACACTGCCCTCATGTGGCCATTTTCTAGAATGCACTCAGTTTTTAAAACTTCTTGCAGACGGTGGCAGCCATGAAGGCTATTTTAGATGACTTGACTGCTAAAGATAATTTCAACATCATAGACTTTAATCACAATGTGCGCTGCTGGAACGAGGACCTGGTCCCAGGCACTTTTATTCAGACTGCAGATGCTAAAAGGTACATCGAGGACATCAAACCCAATGGAGGTACGACAGAGAAGCATTCTGCACTCATGAACAGTTTGTCCATAAATGACCAATTTCTAATTTTCAGTGGCTTCATTTAAATTTAAATAGAGATCCTAAATGAAAATAAAGTGAAAAATTACATAAAAGTTTATTTGTGTATCATTAAGGGAAGCAAGTATTTGATCCTGAACAACCTGATTTGGTTTCTGGTGATGTGTTTGTGTGACATTTTGGTTTTGTATCTGATCTCAACTGGTGCATAAAGCACTCCAGTTCACAGAATTACATGTAGTTTTGTCCATTTTAACTTCTCCACCACTATGAGCAAGACCAAAGAAATGTTAAGGGACATCGGGATTACAAGCCCTGTGATGGACTGGAGACCTGTCCAAGGTGTCCCCTGCTTCTTGCATGGTGACTGCTGGATCTGAGCACCAGTGACCCCTGTTACCCAAAAAGGAAGAAGTGGGTAAAGATAATGGATGGACTACAAGACTTTCATCAAAAAGTTTGGTGAGAAGGTCCCTGGCGTTCTTTGGTCTTCTTTGGTGGTGGAGAGGTTGGAATGGAAGCAATGTAAGGCAGGTGAGCTTATGTACATGCAATTCGTTGACTTGATTGTAATTTGTGTACAACATGGTCACATAATCAATCTGTGGGAGCAGACCCAACTGGGTCAAACTGACCCTCGTAGGTCTGCTGTTATACACTGACTCACCTGAACATTTTACTGACAGGCACCAACATCAACGAGGCGCTAATGAGAGCAGTTCAGATGCTAACGAGGGCGTCGCGTCAGAGTTACTTCAACTCTCGCGCCGTCTCCATGATCATTCTGGTGTCAGATGGAGATCCCACTGTTGGTAAGAATCAACCAGAAACACACGTTTAAGCTCTTCAACCATGCTTAGACATGCTTAGAGACAAAAACTATAAAAAGGATGGCACTTGTGAGCACACTAGAAGAGAAAGATCGGTGTTAGTGTCACAGCCCCTCCCTTGACTGGCAGTGGTCGTTCCCCCTGCAGGCAGTGATGGGCCTTGAGCAACAGGAGCCACCTGGGCTCGGTAATTTAAAAGCGAGCTCTACTAACTTTTTCACTCTTCTGCTTCTCCAGGTACTCTTTTTGTCCTTTGTTCAAGTTTGGTTTTGGTTGGGCACATTCTTTCAGATGCACATCCACTCACTCTTACACTACACACACTAAACTTGCACATTCATATTTACAGGGAACCCCCGACCTACGAACGAGTTTGGGACCTAAGAACCGTTCGCAGCTCGATCCGTTCGTAGGTAGGGGGTGAAAATTATATTAAAAAAAAAAAATATTCATTCATTCATTCATTCAACCTTTATTTATCATGCTAACGGAGCGCGCGCACACATTTAAGCATGTACAGTAGTGTACTGTAATGTTAAACATTGCTATTCACATTTACAGAATAAATAAAAATATATTTTCTTACTTTGAGATGGTCAAAGCCGACATAGGTTGCCATGCGTTGATTGTTTTCGGGCCAAGCAGCGCGGGGGCCGGCAAGCCACCGCAGCTGCTCCAGACCTGTGTTAGCTAGCTGGCTAGCTTCTGCTAGCCAAGCCATGAGCTAGTGTTGGAGCGGCGGCGCGATCAATCTGCAGCTGCTGCTCCAGCCGCTGCTCCAGCCTGAGACGTCCACAGAGCTATTCCAGCTAGTAATTAATCCATATGATGCGATCCTGGTCACCAGTGTTCAAAAGGCCGGCTCCCGTGTTAGCTCCAGTGTTAGCTCTGGAGCTAGCCAGGCCGGAGGTGTAGCCAGGCCGGCCGGAGGTGTTCGCACGGCGGCCTGGCACGATCGGCGATAAATCCGCTGCTGCCTGAGACATCCACAAAGTTCACAGAGACGTTTCCAGCTAGTAATTAATCCATATGAAGCCATCCTGGTCACCAGTCTTCGTCCGGCTCTCGGCAGCTAACCTAAGATGGCGTCCGGTGTTCTACATTAATTTGTGACCGGAGACCCCAGTGACTGAACCTAAAATAGCGTCCGGTGTTCTACATTAATTTGTGACCGTGTAAACTGAAGACCTACTTCCTGTTGCCCAAGATTGCTCAAAAATTGCTCAAAAATGATCAGAAATGATCTTTTTTATCATAATTATTATTTATAAAGCCTTTAAAACAACCAGAGCTGCAACAAAGTGATGTACACATGAAATTAAGAACATTTAAACACAAAAAAAAAAAAAAAAAAAAAAATTTTTTTTTTTTTTTTAAATTCATATTTTTATTAAATATGATATGTTCGTAGGTCCCGTGGTTCGCAGGTCGATGGGGTCGTAGGTCGGGGGTTACCTGTATTATCTTTGGTTGGGTTTTGTTTGTGCAATAAAACTATTTTAATTGGCCCATACATTTGTCTGCCCTCATTCTAGTTATGGGCCATGAGCCGGGCCTGTGACAAATGGGGGCTCGTCCGGGATATTGCCAACATTTTCGGTTTAGGAAAAACCTAGACTCACAAACTTATCCAGAGTTTGTTCATGATCTCCCACTCTCTTTTAGCTCTCTTATAAGTTGCTGAGCCCAGATGGCTCAAATTGCTCAAGGCCCACCTCTGCCCGCAGAAGGAAGCACCCCTGTGGGCCGTGACAGTTAGCCATCATATTTTGAGTGTTTAATGTTATTTAACCTTGGATTCTCTCTGCAGGAGAGATTAAACTCAGTGCCATCCAGAAGAACGTGAGGCGGGTGATGAGGGAGGATTTCTCGCTCTTCTCTGTGGGCATCGGCTTTGACGTGGACTACGACTTCCTGGAACGCATCTCCATGGAGAACAGGGGCATGGC
>JBBPBX010088917.1:0-14402 GCA_038048925.1 Garcialebias charrua
TTCAATAAAAAAGATCTTGAATTTGAAAAACAAAATGACTGCAGATCATTTGATTCACGTAGTTCTCAGCAGCTGCTGTTTGTTCATGCATCGTTACACTGACAGTGTCATGTTGAGACGGTGTGTAGGTGGGACTGGTGTAGTGAGGGTACAGCCCTCTATCCCTAGCCTCCAGTCCCAAAAACACAACATGGAGCCCCCCCACCCCCAAACCAACCAAAAAATAAAGATCTGGCATTAGTAAATAAATGAACAAAAGGAGGGCTGAGTGCAGTTAGTGAAGACAGGAAGGCCTCACCATGCCGTCCAAGTAGTCGTTCTGGTCGTCGACCTCTCGGTCTATCTCATAGGCCAGCTGTCAGAAACACAAACATTTCATTACAAACACATTACATCAAAGTTGGGCCGGTCTCTAAACGTGACTCAAATGCCTCTTTTCCACCGCTCGGCTCGGGTCGACTCGGGTCGGATCGGCTCAGTTCGGGTCGGGTCACATCTATGTTCTGTTTCCACAGCTTTTTTGTACCCCTTCTGTGGGCGGGGTCCAGAATCCTACTCGTCTTACCACATGGTGGCAGTAGTGTTCCCTCAAGCTATTTACTACAGTACTAGCCACCACTAGAAGAAGAACACAATAAAGGCTTTGACAGAATGTTGTGAAAGAGATGTCATGCTATAATGAGTACCTCATGAGCTGTAATCTTTAAACCCAATTCATAATCCTACCTTGTTGCCTTCTTTAAACCCATGTATTTTCCAATTTAGTATTTTTACAATAAAGATGTATTAAAGCATATTTTATTATTTAGTTATGCACAAGGTGCTTGATAAAGTTGCAAAACCATATTTATCTGAGCTGCTTCAACCTTCCTGCCCTCCCCGATCTCAGATCAGCTGAGCAGTTGCTGCTGACAGTCCTCAAAACTTTTTAAATCTTATTTAAAAACACACATTTATTCCTTGGCTTTTAACACGTGATCTTATCTTTTATGGCATGTTAACACACCTGCAGTAAGACTGGTATATGTATTTATTTTTGTATGCTTTTTATAGTTTTTAATTAACTTGTCTTTTATGTTATTGTACAGCACTTTGGTTGACCCTGTGGTTTTTAAAATGTGCTTTATAAATAAAGTTGATTTAAAACATCACACTGTGATCTTTGAAACTGCCAGAGTTTCCCTGGTAAAGTTGCTGCTGGGTGGTAGATGGTAGATGGATGGTCTGTGAATTCTTTAACTTTAAACTGTCCAAAGGACTTTGGCCACTTTTAATTTTTGACTTTTTTTGTATGACTTCATCCTAGAACCAAATAATTTATAACGTAATAACAGTTGAGCAGATTCTAATAATCTTTATCTTATGATTCTTTAAAGGTCAAATGCAAATGGAAAGTTCTCTTAACTTCCAGTATGGATTTAAACACAATACACACTTCACATTATAAAATAAGTTTAGGAAATTGAATGTTCGAGGACACCACTTAAGAAAATATAACGTTTAATAGGAAAAGTTTGAAGTGACAAACAGAAGTAACAAATTTCCATCTGGTGTCTCACGTCTTCCTCCAGAAGATGACACAGGTTGTTGAATTCTGGTGATTTTCTTCTGTTGACTGTAAAAGAAAAATGTGATTAATTTAGTCCAGAAACTGTTTTTTTTTTTTTTAAACAACACAGTGTGATCACAACATGTTCATATACTAAATGTATCCTGTTGGAGTTATTTGAAATAAAATTCAATGTTTTATAGACATAAATGTGTCAAGCTACCTCCATTAATTTTCTCCCTTGTACTTTGTATCACATATTATCAATTCTATCAAAAACCACATAGCTGATATTTTTCAAAAAAATATCTAGTGTGATCACAACATGTTCATATACTAAATGTATCCTGTTGGAGTTATTTGAAATAAAATTCGAATTTTTATAATTTATTTTCGTTGTGCAAGCACAGTTTTGGAAGAAGTCAAAGCGAAACTACTTTAAATGCAGCATATTTGACCACTACGTGACAATATTAAAGCGTGGTTAAGCTCAGGAGCCCTCGTACTATAAAGTCAGCTATGAAATATATTTTATATCTGTTCATTGAGCTACATTTAAAGACATAAAGCCGCCCGCGCGCCGCGTGTTGCTCGTGGCGAACCTGCTTTTTAAAATCCTGCAGTTTTGAGCAGTACGTGATTTTATTAAGGACACGTTCAGCTGAAGACCCATCTTTGCTATAAATTTAAAAAATAATTGTTTTTACCGTGTTTATCATGTAAAGTCCTGCAGTGATCGCGTCCCTCGCTTCCGTGAAAACTGCTCGAGTCTCCTCCTTCCTACTTCCGGAGCGGGTGAGCTCGCCTCAGTACCCCTCTGAAACCAGCCCGAAAATCTCAAGAAATCTGGCGCGGAGCAGCACGGAATATCCGGTGGGGAAGGATGAAAGGGGGTCTCTGCGACGCACATATGACGTAACATCCGACCCGAGCCGACCGGTGGAAAAGGGGCATAAGTTTCATCTAGTGTCCTTGAAGGAACGCCGTCAGCCCCGAACTTTAACTAATATCACTGAGAAGAAACAGAGTTTAGTCGTGGCTCAGACCCTGTGAATGTCCTTCTACGTGATCTCAGAGATGACTCTCAGCTACTACCACACTCTCATTCATTCACCCTTTATTTCTACAGGCTAGTCCCATTGTGCCTCGAGGACTCATTTACAAGAGAGACCTGGTTTTAACAAAGAATGATGACAACAATTTACGACAACAACAACCACAAATGATTCATACAAGTTTTTGTTTACAATTGAAAACAGAATGATAATTAAAAGAAGAAAGAAACGTAGAGAACAAACCGCTAGATTATAAGGCGATGTAGAAAACTAAAAACAGGAACATGTCTGCATTGGTTGTTGTCAGGAACTTATCAGATGTTTGAAGCCACTTGGAGAGCTCAGATGTTTTTACAAGATATTCCAGGAAACAGGAGCAGAGTAGGAGAAGGTCCTTTTGTCTAGTTCATCTGTCAAATTAGCTCAAATGTAGCTACTTTTGTGTTTACTTACCATATCACTTTATTAACAGAGCACTTCAAAACAGTGCAACAAAACTTAGCTGTTGACAGGTGTCCAGTTTCAGGACTGGACAAACAGAACTGGAACTGGGAGCACAATTGAACACAAACACACACACACACTAGCTATGTTTACATGGACATAAGTAATCGGATCAAACGGCCGATCGGATCAACAGTGCGTCATGTAAACACCCCGGTCGGGTTATTTTTAGTGTATTCAGCGTGATCCGACCTAATTTGCGATCCGTTCGAAACGGGTGGTTTACGCCGATCCGTAGCCCGATGTGTGCGCATGTAAACACATGTTCTGTTCCTTTTATCGGACTCTGGAAAACTGTCCTGACTGCGCATGTGCGCTGCGCGTGGCAGCGCACCCCTCCCCTACATGTCTCCTTTTCCAGCGCTCTCATCTTGAGAATAGAAAAGACTAAAAGCATGCGTTGCTTGCCTGTAGCTCTATCAGGGAGTGCAGTAGTGCAGTAACAACTCCATCGCCGTCATTACAATCTGGCCGGGTCCATTTTTGGCGCATCTATTTACTTTCGTCCCGGAAGTAACTTCTTCTTCTGTGGTTTTCACGAAAGCAACTTCCTCTTCGGTTTTTTTTTTTAAGGGGGAGTGTACCACTCTGCGCATGTCTGTTCTTCTGGTCAGAATAAAAGCCTGCTGCATGTAAACGCTTGTAATGAACGGATTGTGCCCATGTAAACAGTACTACCTAATTATGCAATCAGAGCACATTTCAATCCGGTCACAAAATTTTGCCCATGTAAACATACACTGTAATCCCAAATTTTCATTTACATAATAAGTCAAGCTATTATTACTAATCTTTTTGTTATTTTGCAAAAGGCGGGACCATTACCTAACAATATGTGAATTGTACACTTCTCAATATGAGTATCTGCTTTACTTATGGCTCTGAGTGCAGACACCTCTCATTTACATGTTTTTACTGGTTTGGGGCGGGGCTTGTCAGTGAACACACCACCTGCCTGGTGCACAAAGAGGAAGAAGAACCGTGAGCTGCATGTTTCTCCTGACTGTTTGCTGGAAAATCTCATTACTGTGACCAAGTGCTGAAATCAGGTCAGTCTGGTTGATGTAACAGTTTATTGACACATGTTAAGTGCTCAAATTTGATTCCGTTTTTATTGTACTTGCTAGTAAAATAACGTTTTTGTGTGCTCATGTTAACGATAGCTAATGTTTCACCGGAGTGTCAACTGCATCATTTTTGCCCTAAATTATAGCTACAGTACTTTGTAGTTGATCATCCTTTGTTGTTATTTCGGGACTGATTGAATTAGTACCGGTAGTTAATGCCTGTAGCAAACACAGAGAGCCCTCACAGAGAGCTAATGCTGTTAGCAGTTAGCTTTATGCTAGCTTCCTGTTGCATACAGAATAATTTACCGCATGGTTTAATTTTTTTTTTACTTCGACAGGGATTATTCAAACCAAGGGCTGTTGGTTCTTACAATAATTCCTGGTGATATAGTGAATTTTGCTTATATTCTGTGTTAGTTCATTAAATTATTATTTTCTCTTTTTTTTCTTCTTTTTTTTGGTCTAACCGCCATATTGGATTTGTGCGCCGAATAGAAGATAAAACCTGTGGAGACATCAACACCAAGCCTTCTGATGAAACGCTGGCCTGCACTCTTCACTAATAAGCAGGTACACATATTATTCTGATGGTCATTTGCGCTCCAGTTGAACATCACACTAATTTCTTTTTTTATATTTTAATTTGTTTATTTGTATGCATTCTAAAGGATTGTGGAAAAAGACCTGCTGCAGGAATTTTTTTCTGTCCGTCATGATCACACCACGTCTTATGGAAATGAGGGGCAACGTGGGTGAACATTTGGCACAGCTTTTGCAGAAAATGAAGGTAATACTGGGTCAAAACAAATTGTCTGTGTGTGTCTTTGTTTGTGTGTATGAGACTTTTCCTTTCAACATATCTATCAATTTTCTGTCTTCTATTTTCTGCCA
Source organism: Garcialebias charrua (assembly GCA_038048925.1). Lineage (NCBI taxonomy): Eukaryota > Metazoa > Chordata > Actinopteri > Cyprinodontiformes > Rivulidae > Garcialebias > Garcialebias charrua. The sequence goes on from JBBPBX010088917.1 coordinate 5,070, forward strand.
AATAGAAGACAAGACACAATGTGGTCCTAACATTTGGAGGGATGACGTGGAGACATCACCACCGAGCCTTCTGATGAAACGCTGGTCTGCACACTTTACTAATAAGCAGGTACACATATTATTCTGATGGTCATTTGGTCTCCAGTTGAACAGCACACTAATTTCTTTTTTTTTTTTTTTGAATGAAATTCTAAAGGATTGTGGTAAAAGACCTGCTGCAGGAATTTTATTCTGTCCTTCATGAGCACACCCTGACTAACCCTGTGTTTATGTGCAGTGACGACTGCGATGGTCCCATATTAAATAATATCATTATATAAAAACATCCAATTTAGAAGTTTTCCTATTTCAGTCAAATAGTGACAAAATGGACCAAGAAGATCTCTCAAATAGTCCTTAGACCAATACTGATTTTACAATGTTTATTGTTAGAAAAATTCAAAATGCTTGACCAAGCAGTAGTTATCATTATGTTGGCATAAACTGTATTTGATACAATGCCTGTTTTGTCATGGTGGTCTGTTGTAGTTCAGCAATTTTATTCCCTAATGGTTTTATTTATGGCAATTATTTTTGTTTATCTTTAGGATGGTGATGAGTTCTTTGGCCAAATGGACGTTGGGACCTTGTTGCTGAATCCTGAAGGTGTCTCCCCTAACATCAGATCTTCACCCGGCGAGCCTGAACATCGTCAATGAGGGTGAAATTTTTTGTGGAAAAGCTCATGACCCTGCCAGAAGCTGTGAGTCTCCTTTTTAGGCTCACATATGAACTCCATGTAAACTACCCAAAGAAAATCAGAAATACTGTACGCTCCTGTTCATTCAACAGGTACTGTATTTTTTTTCTTCCCCATTTGGGAAGTACATGTATTGAGTTGAAGCTGAGAATTCAAGCAGAAAATTCAACTTGTGTAAAAACGCTGCAGGTGCTCTACTTTTGGTTAGGTGGGAAAAAAATCCTATTTAGCAGCTAGAAGTTCATTCTTTTACTGCTGAAGTTTAGTTTGTAGCTGTCTTTCAAATACAAACATAATGTGAACAAGTGTTGTAATGTAACTGTTTCACAGAAACTTTCCTGTTCATCATTACTTGTTTTAAACAATTGTTAGTGCCACAATGCTAGTTATTTTTTTTGTCAAAAAAAGATTATTTTTAATTTTTTAAATTATTATTATTATTATTTAAATGTTTATTTTTTATTTTTTTATTTTTTTTATCATTAAGGCTTCCAAATAAAAGAACTGTACGGACACTTTTTTTAAAAGACAATTTACCTGTCGAAGCCATTGAAGGGTTCCATGTTAGTCTTTTGACCAGATTAATGATGTAAATGATAAAGGGTACCTCAGATCATAAGATGTTATGCATGTTCCCCTTTGCACAAGATATTAACATTCTTAATTTCACCTATCAAAGTAAAATGGTTAATTTGGTAAAATGTTTGAAAATCCATTTTTGTAAAGGCTTAAATGCAGAATTGTATTGACTTAGCACTTTACTCAGATTTAGTTTTGTACTAAAGTTTAAACTCTTGAACATGGTGAAATGTGTACTCAGCTTTACATGTTTAAAATGTTACTATTGCACTATTTTTGCAATAAATTTGTGAAAAATAAATTAAATTGTCATTTTTTCGTGTAAGAAACAACAGGTAGTATACAGACAATTATTGTGTAATGTTAAAAAATCTTTATTATTATTAGTATTAGTATTTCTAACTAAAAAAGATGAGAAATGAATACTGATAAACATGAGAAACAAATACTGATCATCATGGGTAATGATTACTGATATATATGATTAATGGTTGAGTTAATTACTCGTAAACAATGGTTTTAAAAACTTGACTTTTTTAGCACAAGATTATCTTGGACACAAGACTTTATGTAAACAGAGCTTGATTTGTTTAGTTTTTGATTTTGTAAAAACTGGAGATCCCCTCGCAATCGCTTTCCACATTCTGCTTTAGTAATGATTACTAATTTGGGTTTACAGTGTAGTAATGGTTAGGTTTAGAGTTAGATACTGGTAATGGTTAGGTTTTGAGGTAGTTACTGGTAATGGTTAGGTTTTGTGTTAGTTAATGGTTAGGTTTAACATTAGATACTGGTAATGGTTAAATTTAGAGTTAGATAATGGTAATGGTTAGGTTTAATGTTAGATACTAATAATGGTTAGGCTTAACGTTGGATACTGATAATGTTAGGTTTAGTGTTAGATACTGGTAATGGTTAGGTTTAAAGTTAGATACTGGTAATGGTTAGGTTTAACATTCGATACTGGCAATGGTTATGTTTAGAGTTAGATACTGGTAATGGTTAGGTTTAGTGTTATATACTGGTAATGGTTAGGTTTAATGTTAAATACTGGTAATGTTTAGGTTTAAAATTAGATACTGGTAATGTTTAGGTTTGTAGTTAGATACTGATAATGGTTAGGTACCGGTAATGGTTAGGTTTAACACAATGGCGTAGTCTACGTGATACTCAGGTATACGGAGTATACCCACTAGAAAAGCTTAAGAATTTGAGTATAACCACTTAAAACTGCCCAATGATTCATGACATATCATTAGACATGTGTCATTGATGCGTTAAACAACAGTTAAACACTTGCGTAACAATCTTATCGATATACAGCACTTTGCTTTGATACCATTTTGTAAATTCTATAACATGTTTTTAATCCAAAGCCAACTGTTGTACAATGTTTGTTGTTCATTTATTCAAATATAAGTATCAGAGAAATTTGGAAGTGTTTAATATGCTTAAAAATCAAAATAAATTGACAATTACATTGTACTAACCAGTATACTTTGGTTTTGAAGCACAGTATACCCACTACAAAATTGTAGACTACACCACTGGTTTAACATTAGATACTGGTCATGGTTAAGTTTAGAGTTAGATACTGGTAATGGTTAGGTTTAGTGTTGGATACTGGTAATGGTTAGGTTTAGAGTTAGATACTGGTAATGGTTAGGTTTTGTGTTAGTTACTGGAATTAGATTTTGAGTTAGTTACTGGTAATGGTTAGGTTTTGAGTTAGTTACTGGTAATGGTTAGGTTTTGAGTTAGTTACTGGTTTGGTTTTGAGTTAGTTCTGGTAATGGTTAGGTTTATACTGGTAATGGTTAGGTTTTGAGGTAGTTACTAATGGTTAGGTTTTGTGTTAGTTACTGGAATTAGATTTTGAGTTAGTTACTGGTAATGGTTAGGTTTTGAGTTAGTTACTGGTAATGGTTAGGTTTTGAGTTAGTTACTGGTAATGGTTAGGTTTTGAGTTAGTTACTGGTAATGGTTTGGTTTTGAGTTAGTTCTGGTAATGGTTTGGTTTATACTGGTAATGGTTAGGTTTTGAGTTAGTTACTGGTAATGGTTTGGTTTTGAGTTAGTTCTGGTAATGGTTAGGTTTATACTGGTAATGGTTAGGTTTTGAGGTAGTTACTAATGGTTAGGTTTTGTGTTAGTTACTGGAATTAGATTTTGAGTTAGTTACTGGTAATGGTTAGGTTTTGAGTTAGTTACTGGTAATGGTTAGGTTTTGAGTTAGTTACTGGTAATGGTTTGGTTTTGAGTTAGTTCTGGTAATGGTTAGGTTTTGAGTTAGTTACTGGTAATGGTTTGGTTTTGAGTTAGTTCTGGTAGGTTAGGTTTTGAGTTAGTTACTGCTGCTGGTAATGGCTAGGTTTAGGGTCAGGGTTAGGCTATAGAAATTAATAAAAAACGAATGGAAGTCAATGCAATGTGCCTGTGAAGATAGAAAGACAAACGTGTGTGTGTGTGCATGTGCGTTCGTGTGGATGCGCTGTGCTTTGGATGACAGGTAAAATCCCTCCGCCCTCCGTGCTACGCACGCACAGCTGGAGTGCACGAGCCTGTGTCGCACCTCCCTCCTGCAGCCAGGAGGAACGGAGAGGAGAGGAGAGGAGAGGAGCCACCAGACCAGACCCGGGAGTCACGCCACGTCTGTGATGCGGCAGCTGGCTGCGGCTCGAGATGCTCCACGCGTGATCCACGAAGTTCGTTTCCGGTAGGAGGAGAGGAGAGAAACGAAGCGACAAAAGAAAGGATCCCGGCGGCGAGGCGGAACCGGAGGCAGATGTGTAGCCGATCGGTTTCAGTTCTGCTGTTCATACGAAGACGCCGCGCGCGACGATCCGAGCATCAGGAGAGGAAACATTCAGAGCACGGATCTGCTCGGAGGTGAGTGCATCAGAGTGATGGTTTTACTCAGGTAAAGAACACGTGTGAGATAACCTCAGTGCTTCTGTTGTGGGTCTCGTCCAAGGCTGCACGCACGGATGGAGAGCCGCTAATAACTTTGCGCACGTCATGTGGGGGTGAACGTGTCCATTTACCATCAGTAACAACAGAGAGGTCCCCAACCCTGGTCCTTCTGACCCACTGCCCTGCACCTTCCCTGCGTCAGAACACCTGACTGACTGGTTTCTGCTGAACTTGATTCAAATGAGAATCAGGTGTGATGAAGCAGAGAAACACCTAACATGCAGGACAGCTGACCATGAGGGTTGGAGACCTCTTACTTCCAGTTCACACCCAACACAGCAGCATGGGAATGTGGGAGGCATTGCCTGAAGGAATTAAAGGAGTTTTAATTAGATTTCAATCAAAATGGAAATTTTTGCTACACCGATACATATTAGGAGGGGAAGGCGACCACCGATAACCGATGAGCTGTCCATCCCCAAGAATGCAAGAAAACTTTTAAACCCGTTTTAACTCTTGAAGTCTTGAAACAGTCTTTAAAGGAGCTGTATGTAACTTTTCTAACAATATATTTTTTAACATATTTCTTCACTCTGTCACTACCTCCTGACATACTGATTTTAGACAAGTAATCTCTGAAAAAAACTATTGTCCCCTTGCTTTTCTAAAAGCATTTCTAAAAAGCCACAGTGACCCGCCGTTAACCAGCCAATAAAAACAGTTTTTAACCAGCCAATAAAAACAGAGCTTCTCACTTCTCACCCCCTAACCCACGCCCCCCCGTCCCAGCCCGCAGCGAGCCCGCAGCGGCCGCGCAGGTTCTCGTTCAAAGCATTGCAAAGCGATGCAAAACTGTTTTGTATGTGACACAAATGTATTAAATTCCCCTTCTTCATCCCTGATCTGGACTTTTCTTTTGTTTTTTTGCCAAAAGTCAAGTGATCGCTTCATCCTCCGCTGAGTCATGACAGAAACATTCAGGAAATGAATGAATTTGTCACGAGCGAATTAAACTCGGGTTCAACGTGGCTGCCGAGGCTCTGCTGATTTCATGGTGTTCTGGTGTGCTGGACCAGCGCTCCATGTTTTTATTTTATTTTTTAGAACGTTTTATTAACATATAAACACAGAAATTCACAGCTGCTGCGACAGGACATGAAGGGAAGGCGGAGCAAAGGAAGCTGCTGCTCAGTGAGGTGGAACAGAGCCATATATGGCTCTGAGGGGGAGGGACCAGAAACGTGTCTCTGTTCAAAATTTTCCTGTTCCAGCGTGTTCCAGAAATTACATACTGAACCTTTAATGTGCATTCACATTTTCTATCCTCCGCTATTCACCATAAGTTATCATGTTACAAAATGTTTAACTAAACAAAGAAACACCCCTGTTCATTGTTTAAACCAGGGGTCTGCAACCTTTACCATCAAAAGAGCCATTTCTGCCCTTTCGTTCACTAAATTAAACGTGTCAAGAGCCGCAATACCTGCTACAACTGTCATTATTAACTGGTGGCCCGTGGACCATTTTAAGTTTGTTAGAGGGGCTTTTCTGGCCAGTAGGTGTGAAATTATAAAACTAAAAACATCTAATGATTGTTAACATTTATTGATATTTTTACATTTTGAGACAAAAGAAAATATTGGATTCCATCCATCTTCCATTCATCTGTCCAACGTCTTGTATTGTCTTGTATTTTGCCAATAAAAAAAAAAAAACTAAAACAGTGAACTGTGCAGACAAATGTGCTTTTTATAAAATTGTGGAGTACCTTATTTTTTGGACTATAAGGCGCATTTAAAATCCTTTAATTTTCTCAAAAATTGACAGTGAGCCTTATAATCCAGTGAGTCTTCTGTATTAATTCTGGTTGTGCTTACTGACCTCAAACCGATTGTATGTGGTTATTATGAATGAGTTGGATAAAGTTTGACTTACCTGACTGTTTTGTTTTGATAATGCGCCTTGTAATCCGGTGCGCCTTATAGTCCAAAAAATATGGTAATTGCGTAACCTATAACCTACTTTGAAGAATAAAGCATAAAGTTAAAGTGAGTATAATTTACTTTGTGTATTACTAGTATCCACATATTTGCAAAGGAGTTGACAGGAAAACTGTTAAACTAGTCATTTTTTGTGGGTACAACATCCTATAAAATTCAGTTTTGTGTCAGTTTTGGTCAAAGCTTGAAAGAGCCGCTGCGGAGGGACAAAAGAGCCGCATGTGGCTCCAGAGCCGCAGGTTGTAAACCCTTGGTTTAAACGGTAAGGTATGGTGAAGGTCTAATTAATGAGTTGTGTTCTTTTTCCTTCTTTGCAGAGAAGTAAAGCTTTCAGACAAACAATGCATTTTACTGAGGACAACAAAGATTACTGATACATTTTGCCTTTATGTTAGTTTGAATATTCTGGCTAAAGTTTGACAAGGCTATGCTAGGTTATCAAAATGTTAGCGTGCTAACTTGAGAGGCATGTAGCTAATGATGAGAGCGTTGGAAGATTGAAGAGAATTGATTATACAGTACTGTAGTTGGTTTTGTTTTCAATTTTACATATCAGTTACAATAAACTTACCATGTTCTGTTCGGCAAAATATTCTACACAGTATTGCTCGCTGCTTGGCTGTACTGAAAGTGAAAGTGAAACTTAAGGGGGCCATGATGTGAAAGTAGTTTGCATGTGCCCTCTGCTGGATACATTGTACAAATACGCTTTTTGCAAGTAGACATGGCTCGTTCCCAGCATTTTAGGGGTGAAAATTAGAAGTGTTTATATTGACACATAATGGGACAAACTTATATCAGCCTAAAATATCGGCCCTACCGATATATCGGTCATGCTCAATAATCCAGGTAAAAAAAAACCCAACAATGTTCAGTCAGGTCATCTGGATGGTTTCTTTCATTCTTTTTTAATTTTTTTGTTGAGACATTTCATCTTTATCCAAAGGACTTAATTAATCTGAGGAGCCACAACAAATTTAGTCCCACAAGCAACACACTCCCATGAGTGTGCTGCACATGCACTCCACACATAGCACACTCATGGGAGTATGTTGCTTGTGCAACTAAATTTGTTGTGGCTCCTCAGACTAATGAAGTCCTTTGGATGAAAGATGAAACGTCTCAACAAGAGCAACAAAAAAGAAACCGTCCAGATGACCTGACTGAATATTGTTGGGCTATGCTGAGATGATGTCACTGGAAGCATCTTCTTTTGGCTTTTCCCTCTTTAGGGGTCGCCATGGCGAGTCATCCTCCTCCACCTCACTCTGTCCTCTGCATCCTCTGTCCTCACTCCAACTACCTTCATGTCCTCTCTAACTGCATCTGTGTATCTCCTCTTTGGCCTTCCTCTAAACTTTGCAAAACAAGGTTAGACATGATCTAATACAAGATGTTAGTGCTTAAAAAGTGCCTTATGAATGACTCACCTACCACCACATCAAGTTTCAGCTCAACATCTGTAATATTAACTGCGTTATAGCAACTTTTATTACTTTTTGTGAGTTTCATCAACATTCATGAAGCAGTTTCTGTGATATTTTGTGAATAGACGGAAAGAGTTTACAGCAAAGATCAAAGACAAAGTTTAAGGCAAACATATTGACCAATAGTGTTGAAATGATGTGCCAAGGAAAACACTTGGCCCCCACCACACTGAATATTAACTCAATGTCTTTAAAACTCACAGACTTGTATAGCCAGTTTTGTGTTTGCTAAAGTTGCTTAATTGTGGCACCCATTTTGAATGGGATTGAATCTAAAAGTTAATCAGTTTAGATGCACATCTAACGATTACAGTCTTGGAATTTAAACAAAATTTGCCCATTGATTCATGAGATATTTTGCTAATGCTTACAGTCAATTGCATGCACACACAGATTTGGGCAACAACATTATCTCCTCTTGCCTTCAAGTGTAAATAATAAAGACATTAACTGACCAGTCATTTACTGGTGCTTTGGTAATATTCATTCAACCTTTATTTAGTCAGGTAAATCTTTTGAACCTCATGGGCTCATTTACGAAAGCGACCTGCTAAAACTAAAGAACAATGAACAGCAGTGATAGAATTTCATTAAACAATAAACAAACAAACAATAAACAATAGAAAACAAAAAGAGAGAAAAAAACAAAAGATTTTTTTTTCTTTTTTTTAACAAAGTATCAAAAAACTAGCAAAACATTATAAGGTAGACGTATAAAATCAAAGACAGGAACAAATCTGCATTGGTTTTTGCCAGGATTCCAACAGATTCTGAAAACCATTTAGAGAAGTCAAGGTCGAGAGCTTCAGATCTTTTTGTAAGATATTCCATGAAGCAGGAGCGGAGTAGGAGAAGGCCCTTTTTCCAAGTTCAGTCCTCACTGACGGAACACTGCAGGTAATCATGTCCTGAGAGCGCACACTGTAGCTGCACTCACGCAAAGACATGTAGGAGGAGATGTATGAGGGCAGCAGACCAAGAAGTGATTTAAAGATGAAAATGTACCAGTGGAAGAGTCTGCGTGAGGTTAATGATGTCCAATTAACCAGTGAATACAGGGTGCAGTGGTGGGTACGATAATCACAACCAGTTATGAATCTTAGTGCACCATGATAGACCACATCCAACATCCGCAGGGTGCTTGTAGGAGCATTCATGTAGAGAATGTCACCGTAATCAATGGAGGGAAGGAAAGTCACAGATACAAGGCGTTTCCTAACATTCAGTGTTAGACATGATCTGTTTCTGAAAAAGAAACCCAGTTTAACTTTCAATTTCTTCACTAGGTTTTCCACGTGGAGTTTAAAAGAGAGATGTGAATCGATCAGGATACCCAGATATTTATAGGAATCAACAAACTCAATAGGGACACCATTTGAAGATAAAATCAGAGGAGGATCTGCTGGAACCGCCTTCCTATTTGAAAAAAACATCCCTTTTGTTTTATCAGCATTTAGGACAAGTTTGAGACGGAACAAATCTGACTGGATGATGTCAAAAGCGGATTGTAGTAACTGGAAAGCCTTAGCTACTGTTTTAGCTCGGCAATAAACAACTGTATCATCAGCATAGAAATGTAAGGATGCATCAGGGATGCAGTGACCTACATTAGCTA
>JBBPBX010088918.1:0-14402 GCA_038048925.1 Garcialebias charrua
GCAGGACTGAAGTCCAGTAGTTTGGTTTGAAACAGTTGTGATCCATCGTGTCTCACAGCTTTAGCTCCTGTTGAACGGTGTTTTCTCTACATGAAGATCTGTGACATTAAAAATGTTACAGCTCCACAGCTTCAGCGTCTGGACAGCTCAACAAGCCAGTACTCGGCCCGGTGCGTGGCAAGGAGTTGTCTCAAACAACGAGCTTCGATTTATTCACTTCTTATTGTCCAACTTCTGTTTTGGTTCTGGAGGTCTTCAGACTTTCAGCTGGTCTGAAAGGACGGTTCAGAACCGGCTGACTCTTAATGAACCGAGGCCGTACCGAGCTGTGATCCTCACATCGAGGTCCATACAGAACTGTTCCTGCGTTCTGACCCAGGTTTATGTTCTCCAATTAACAGAACATTTGGTTCTTTATGGAGAACTTGGGGCTCCGACACTGACCTGATGAAGGCTTTCAGGATCCGGGACGTGTACGGACTCTTGATGCTCGGGTCCAAACTGCCCTCGGCTCCCATGAGTCGGTGCCAGAAGGAGACCGAGTTCTGCTGGACACCTCTCCTGACGGACATGTTGGTCTGTAAATACACACACACAAATACACACACACACACTCAGTATTCAGTCACGACTCGATGATGAAGGACTTGAGAAGGCTGAAGAGTATTTTCGCTCCAACTGAAGGAAGTCAACAAACGAAGTTCAGTTTCGTAAATCTCGTACCTGAAAACGATCCAGAATTCGCTGCTCCTGGCTGCTGGTGCAAAACTTGTCTTTAGCTCCGCCTCGAACGTGCGGCCCCGCCTCCTGAGCACCATAGATCCCTCCCACAAGGCTGAGAGTGGCGCTGACAGCTCGGTCTATGTCCAACAAGGGGAGCCCTCTCTGGCGCTTGGCCTGGCGGACCAGCAGCTTCCTGTGGAGGCGTTTAGCCTGCGGCGTGACGGCTAACGCTAACGGGCAGGCTTCCAGCCGCCGCAGCAGCAGCCTCTCCTCGTACAGGCTGAGGGAGGTGAAGCGTGGACATCGGTGGACTTCGGAGGCGCCATCAGATTTCTCAGGGCGAGTCATTCTTTGGCGCTCGGCCTCTCCGGTACAAGCCGCCCTGCGAGAAGACAGGGGCGGAGCTTCACCGTGGCCTGCCGCCTCTTCAGCGTTGGCGTGGAGCTCACGGTCATCATCGTCGCTCTCAGCTTCCTGCTTGATGTGGGGCGGCGCCGAGCAGAGCTTTTTACGGCCAACATGGCTGGAGCTGGAAGGAGGGATGTACTCCACGCCGGGGTCTATCATCCCCTCCGTCTCCATCTCCTCGTCATCTGTAGACGGCGACAGGAAATGACATCATCTTACATCACAACAACAGAACACGTGCACGAGACGGACGCCCACTCACCGTGGAACAGCGCCTGCGGCGGCATGGCGTCTGGAATGAGGTCGGCCTCTGACAGCAAGCTGGGCGTGGCCGAGTGGGAGGCGGGCGTTCCCGGAGCGGAGAAGTCAGGCGAAGGCGATGGAGACGGGCTGGTGAGTGGCGTTCGGTCCGAGGAGCTGAGGGACGAGAAGTCGATGACCTCACCTTTCTCCAGGACCAGATCAGGGCGACGCCCACCACGGCCTCCTCCCAGTTTGATGGGCGTGGAGGAGGTGCTACGGTCGACGTAGCCTCCCACCGCCTCCTTCTGAGCTCGCCGGATGTCTTTGGCCTCCTGTGTGCGGCAGCGCTTCTCCTTCAGCTGCATGGCGTTCTCCACAGGGTTCCTGGCTCCACGCTTCCTCAGGCCCTCCACCGTGATGATCGGGTCCAGGACCGGCTTGGAGGCTGCAGGTGAACGATATGATCAATAAGGGGGCGGAGCTCCATTACCTGGACGCTGCCATGTCTCTGTAGCTCACCTCTGGTCTTGGAGGCAGACTTGTCCCCCTCAGGTCTCAAGGTGGGAGGTCTGTTCTGGACCAGCTTCCACCATCCGGGTTCTCCGAACTCCTGCGCTCCCGATCGGAAGAAGGTGGGGCTTCCAACCGACAAGCAGCCAGCGACCGTGCTCCACCATGTTGACGTCTTCTTCCTGTGAACGCCCCAAAAGAAACGTTGTCGTCATCATCAGATGGTTTGAGTACTGTATTTTCTGGCCTATAAGTCACAGTTTTTTTAAAACTAATTTTCATGTCCTGCGACTTATGGGGCGAAGAGACATATTAAGAGATTTTTTCCCATATTTTTAGACAAATTTTTGGCTGAGATATGACCGTTTCCATTCATTCTGACGAAAAAAATGGAGCAGTACCACTTTCGGCCGCTAGGGTCCACCGACCGTTCCCAGCTCATGTGTCTGACAGAAGCCTCCTCTGCTCGGACTCACTCTGCCGCAGCACGGCCTCCTGATCTCTGGAGGTTTGAACTACTGTTAGCAATGCAAAATCGCTCAAGAACCACAGGACAGATTTTGATGAAACTTACAGAAAGTAATCACTGGATGGACATTTACAACTGATTAGCTTTAAGAAATGTTTGAGCTAAAATTCGATTTATTTATAATTTATTTACGCTGAGCGCATACGTTTGTGTTGAGAGGTGAAAAACAAGGCAATAGCAAATTAAAGCAATAATTAAGAAAATAGACACCCCAACATAATTTTTATTTTTGTATCTTTAATTTCTCATTGTATTAAGTTCTTTAGTGTCATTTTAGTTAGTTCTATGCAATTTCACACAAAACCGCTAGAGGCGCTGTTGCGTTGGTGGCATAGAAAGATTGAGCACACAAGAAGAAGAATAAATCTTCTGGTTGAATGTGAAAAAAGGCTCAACGTGTGTGTCTCGTCTTTCTCATACCACAGGTCAGTAAAAAATGTGTTTTATGCATATATATTAGTTTCTTGGGAGAGTTGAAAGGTTATTAAATCGAATCTCAACTAATGAGTCACGAAGTTCGTTTTATAATTGTATTGTGTACAAAAACGGGACTTGTTCATGAAGGCTAATTGGAGCTAATGCTAGCAGATTTTGTGTATGTGGTGTTGCTTAGCAACAACTGAAGGCCTGCTGAATTCACTTTGAACTTATACTTTGCACTTTGTGAGGCTGTTCTCACACAAAGGACATTTTCTGTTCTCTTTATTTATAAAATGGACATTTTGTTATGGGTTCATGAAAAAACAGAAATATTGTTATGACATTAAAGATCCACTGACGTGATTTTTCTACTATTCATCAAATTGCTCAAAATATATATATTTTATCATTTAAATATGTTAGTTTTTGCAAACAAAATGATAAATCACTTTAATTTTGCTTTAAAAGTGATTTTGAACTTCAAGCTGTGTTTAATCGTGGGAAATCCGTTTACACCCGAACGCACCATCTGTGATGTAATGTCCAGAGTTGAGGCAGAGCTCTGAGCTTGTCACGGTGTGCGCAGCTCCACATGAAGGTCAGTCTGATACAGCATCAGACCTAAATTAGATCCTGTTGTTTCTTGTTCCATCACCCAAACTATTTTCTGCTTCCCAAAATGAAGACAAATAGCTCAAATCTTCACCTAGATTGATAAATTAGTCAAGTTTTAAAATGTCCGCTATTGAAGAGACTGGAGCCCTCTGCCTCTCACTCTGGACATTACGTCACAGATGGTGCGTTCAGGTGAAAACGGATTTCCCATGATTAAAGGTGGAGTCTGCAGTTTCTGTAGAACATCAGCACTTAGAAAAAATTTCAACAAGCAAAGCATTCTGATCCCTCCCCCTCAGAGCCATATATGGCACTGCCCCCTTGTGGTCTGTTAAAATTCAAATTCAAGCTCTGTTTTTATTGGCTGATTCGAATTCAAGCTTGGTTTTTATTGGCTGGTTACAAACTCTGTTTTTATTGGCTGTCAGTGTCCTGGTCACTCTGTGTTTTCAGTGTTTTTATAAATGCTGATAGAGAAGCAAGGGGACTATAGTTTTTTTCAGAGATTACTTTGTCTAACATCAGTTTGTCAGTAGATAGTGACTGAGTGAAGAAATATGTTAAAAATATATTGTTTGAAAAGTTACAGACTACATTACAATCTTACATACTGTAGCTTTAAACATGGCTTGAAGTTCAAAATCACTTTTAAAGCAAAATTAAAGTGATTTATCATTTTGTTTGCAAAAACTAACATATTTAAATGATAAAATATATATATTTTGAGCAATTTGATGAATAGTAGAAAAATCCCGTCAGTGGATCTTTAAGTAAGTAATGGCTGCATATGTGTGAAGCTTAGTAAAGAGAGACAGCATTAAAGGAGCATTGCACCTTTTCAGTTTAAAGATTAGGTTTTCTTTGTGTTTAGAGAAAAGTTGTTCTGTTAAAACAATGGATATTGCTAACAGCTAAGGTGTTTAAATATTAAAATATATTTTATTAATTTTTATTTTTTTTGATAGTTAAATACAGGTCTCAGAAAAGAGGACAAGGTATTGAATTTAAAGCACTAATTACAAAATTAATATGGTTTAGAGAAGTAAAAACTATTTGTGAATTAATTTTGTAATTTGACAGAATTCATAATGCTAAATAGAGCATGTTGAAAGAATGATTGTTTGGTTTAAATGCATATTATAGTAATTGTGTAATGTAATGAAGTTAATGGTTCTCTACTAAAGAATGTGTTACCTGAAATATGTGATCTATGAAGCGTGTTTAGAACACACAAGAAGAAGAATAAATCTTCTGGTTGAATGTGAAAAAAGGCTCAACGTGTGTGTCTCGTCTTTCTCATACCACAGCATCACACGTTGAGAGATCATCTTACACCTTACCCTCCGCCATCCAAGGTTGCAGGGTAACAAATTTGGGGGCTCGTCCGGGATAGCGCCTCCTGCTGGCTTGGTGCTATCCAACAAAGAACCGTGGGATCCTGACTTCCTGTTCTATGAGCTGATGACCTAAAGCAAGACTTCAGGTATCCAGAGATGACGACGCTACATGAGCTTCAGTGGGAGATCCAGCAGCTGCTTCACCAACTGATTAAGGATGCTAGAAGAGACCTGCTTCACCAGCTAGCAGTATCATGCCAAGATGAGGTGGGAGAAGACATGCCAGGGGAGGAGTCGTCCGAGGTGGAACTCTTTGACTTCATTGTTGACTTTTTAAGAAGTAAACAATTAAGGAGTCTGGAGGACCAAGGGATGTCGCACCTGCTGATGTTTCGTGACCTCATAAATGAACTGCAGTCAGCCCAAGAAGCAAAGAACCCACATCATTCAGTGGATGAAGAGGAAGCTACATCGGGGTACAAGACTGAGCAGATTGTAGCAGCTTCAGCGAGGAGTAAGATAGTGTCAACACCAGTTGTTGCTCATCAGGTAACTGGGTTAGTAAAACTGACGGATGTTGCTGCATTACTCCCACGAAGAGAATTTCGGATTCATGCTGGTCAGATCTCAGACTCTGACTCAGACGTGAGTTTTAACTGCTTGTGTAAGCAAATTGATGAAGGACTGAGTGAAGGTTTCACTGAGACTGAGATCATTAGAACAGTTCTCAGAATAATTAAACCGGGTACATTCAAAGACATGCTTATGACAAAAGATAGTCTAACTGTAACTGAACTGAAGCGTTTTCTCAGAGCACATCTTAAAGATAAGAGCAGTAATGAATTATTCCAAGAACTGAGCAATGCAAGACAACATGATAAAGAAGGTCCACAACAGTTTATGTATAGAATGATGGGGTTAAAACAGCGTGTACTTTTTGCTTCTAAAGTAAGTACAGGTTTACAATATGAAAAAAAATTAGTTCAGGGAGTGTTCCTGCATTCACTTTACCAGGGGATACATGAAAAATATTCATACATCCGACAAGATCTTAAACCCCACATTTCAGATGAGAACGTTACTGATGATTTTATCCTAGAAGTGATAACAAAGTCAGTAGGTGAAGACACAGAGAGACAAAATAGATTGGGTCAGACTGTTAAACCCAAAACAGTCAATGTCAGTACAGTGCAGATGGATAAGAAAAGTCAGAATGTAGTTCAGATGCAGGCAGAAGTCCAAGCTAACCGTACTGCCATACAGGAGCTAACAGCACAGGTTTCATCACTGACCAAGAGTTTGGAGAAAGCTTTAACACCTATGCTTAGTCCAGGGACTGAAAACATTCTCACACCTTCTCCCCACCAAAAACAGTCAGTAAAGTCAGAAGCTAAACGAAGATGTCAGCAATGTGTCTCCCAAAGAAACGAGAACTGCAGTCACTGTTTCAAGTGCGGGAAAGAGGGACACAGAGCGGTTGGCTGTCTGATGAAGAACAACCAGTCGGGAAACGAGGTGAGGTCGCTGGGGTGGGACCACCAGTGATCAGAGAGAATGCAGAGTCCCACACCACTGCAACGCCGCATCTTCAAGTGGGCACACCATCTTCCACCAGGCCCATCAAACAAAACAACTTTACTGAGAAGAAACATGTTGCACAGCTGATTGGTGGTAGATGCACGGTGACATGCCAACTAAATGGTGTCAAATTGCAGATGCTACTGGACAGTGGGGCACAAGTGAGCATAGTGGAGAAGTCATGGGTGCAGAAAGCTCTACCAAATGTAACGATCCAACCACTTGAGAGTCTACTACCAGAACACCCTCTCAAAGTCACAGCAGCTAATGGAACAGAGGTGCCATTTGATGGGTGGATAGAAGTCCTGCTCGAGATCAAAAGCATCAAATATGGTTCAGTTGCCCTCTATGTTCCGTTGCTTGTAAGTCAAGAGAGTGTGAGCAGCCCTTTGCTAGGCTTTAATGTGATACAAGAAATCATAATGGGAAACACTGACCAGACGAACAACATCAACTTAGTGAACTTACTGTCAGAGGCTTTGAGAATTCAAAAGAGTAGTGTTGAAACTCTAGTCTCTGTGGTTTGCACTATGCCATCTCAAAAAGAATCAAAGAGTTCTACAGTGAGAGTTGGAAAGAAGGGTCTTAATGTTCAAAGTGGCCAAATCTGTGAAGTGAAATGTCGCATCAGAACTTTTCCAGGAGGAGGAGTAATGTTGTTTGAACCAGACATACAGAGCATCATATCGGACGGGTTGGAGTTATTCCCTGCTCTGGTTGACGTACCTGTTGGAGTTTCAAAAATGGTGAGAATTCCAGTCCAGAATTCAACCAATCACGACATTTTCTTACATCCAAGAACAGCTTTAGGATTCATCGAGGAAATTGATGGAACCAAACCTGTAAATATCTCTCAATCATCTCGCAAACGAGTCAGTGGACAGGATGACCCACTCTTGTGCACCACCCAGGTGAACTCACTAAATGATGGAGACTATTCCAAAAAGAGAAACCATACACCTGTTGAGTCACAAGAGAAATGGCATCCAAATGTCAATTTGGATCATCTCTCTGAGCATGAACAGGATATGGTACGCCAAATGTTGTATGAAGAGTCGGATGTATTTGCATCTGAAGAAGGAGACATTGGATGCATTCCTGGTTTACAGCTCCAGATTACCACAACAGATACCACCCCTGTCCAGAAAAATTATAATTCCATCCCTCGGCCATTGTATAAAGAGGTCAAGGATTATATTTCCAACCTTTTGGATAGAGGGTGGATAAAAAAATCAATTTCAGCCTACTCCTCACCTGTCGTCTGCGTGCGAAAGAAAGACCACAGTCTGCGTCTTTGTGTTGACTTCCGTGAACTCAACCGTAAAACCACTCCAGACCGCCATCCACTACCACGCATTCAGGATCTATTGGACAGTCTTGGAGGAAATTCATGGTTCTCCATTTTGGATCAAGGAAGTGCATATCACCAAGGGTTTTTGAGCGAGGAGTCAAGGCATCTGACAGCATTTAGCACACCTTGGGGTCTCTACGAATGGGTAAGGATTCCATTCGGACTGACCAATGCGCCAGCTGCATTCCAGAGATGTATGGAAGGTGTATTAGAAGGCATCAGGGATGAGTGCTGCGTACCTTATTTAGATGATATCCTCTGTTACTCACAAACATTTGAGGAACATGTGGATCATCTGAGGCAAGTTTTCTGCAGAATGAGACAACATGGCATTAAACTTCGACCAGCCAAATGCGAGTTTTTCAAGAGACAAATTCGTTATCTGGGACGAATGATTTCAGGAGAAGGCATCCAGATTGACCCAAAAGATTTGGAAGCTGTAATAGCTCTGAAGGAGAAGAAACCTCACACAGTTGGAGAAGTTCGGACATTGCTAGGTTTCCTTAGTTATTACCGATCCTTCATCCAAGATTTCTCACGACTGGCAAGACCTCTGTTTGAACTCCTTCAAAGCTCAGCCGACACAAGTATGACCAACAAGCCCCAGACTTCTAAGGGTCGAGGTTGTAAAATTAAAGAAAACACAGGTCAGCTTCCCTCTCGCACACCTGTGACATGGACGACTGAACATCAGACTGTGCTATCCAAACTTGTGGAGATGCTGATCAATCCACCCATCTTAGCCTATCCCGACTTTGATCGTCCGTTTGTTTTGCATACAGATGCGTCAAATGAAGGGCTTGGAGCGGTTTTGTATCAGTCCCAAAACAACAAGCTACGTGTTATTGGCTACGGATCTAGGACCTTAACACCCGCTGAACGAAACTATCACTTGCATTCTAGTAAACTTGAGTTCCTCGCACTCAAGTGGGCCATTTGTGATAAGTTTCGAGACTATCTGTATTACGCACCAACTTTCACGGTCTATACAGATAACAATCCCCTGACTTATGTTTTGAGTTCTGCCAGGTTAAATGCTGTAGGTCATAGGTGGGTTGGGGAATTGGCTGACTTCCACTTTGATATCAAGTATAGACCGGGAAAGAGGAACGCTGATGCAGATATGTTGTCCAGATACCCAATAGGCCTTGAACAATATATGAAAGATCACACCGAGACAGTGTCACCTGAAGTAGTGTCTGCAGTGTGGCAAGGCAACAAAGCAACACAAAGCAATGATGTTCCCTGGATTGCTGCATTACAACTTGCTGATGAAAATGATGAGGCTAACTTACCTGATGGTGCCATGACCATTATGCCTGAAAACATCAGAGCAGCACAACAAGAAGATACAGCTATTAAAGAGATTGTGTCATTGAAACAAAGAAACTGGAGTCCAAATGAAAAAGATAAAAGAACTATGTGTACCGAAACAAGGAGACTGTTGTACGAGTGGAACAAGCTAGTCATGGAAAACGGACTACTTTTCCGGAAAACAGAACTAAACAAACAGCTAGTTCTCCCAGAAAAATTCAAACCACTAGTGTTGAAGAGCTTGCATGACGACATGGGCCATGTCGGTCCTGACAAGGTGATACATCTGGCTCGAGAACGCTTTTACTGGCCGAACATGCAACAAGACATTGAGGATTATGTGACAAAGAAATGTCAATGTATTAAACAAAAACATCCCAATGTCCCACAGAGAGCTCCAATGGGATCCATCACAACTAGTGCGCCATTTGAGTTGGTCTCTATTGATTATTTGCATTTGGAGCCAAGCAAAGGGGGATACGAATATATCCTGGTTGTCGCTGACCATTTCACCCGCTTTGCACAAGCATACCCAACGAGAAACAAATCCGGAAAGATAGCAGCTGAAAAGATATTCCAAGATTTTATTCCTCGCTTTGGGTACCCAGAGAAACTACATCATGATCAGGGACGTGAGTTCGAGAATGGCTTATTCCAAAGATTACAACAACTCTCAGGGATTTCTCACTCACGCACCACTCCCTACCATCCGCAGTGCAATCCAGTGGAGCGACTGAACCGCACGCTTCTCCAGATGTTGCGTACCCTACAAGAGGAGAAAAAGAGTGACTGGAAAGATCATCTGCCACAAATAGTGCATGCATATAATTGCACGAGGCACGAAGCAACAGGATACTCACCTTTCTTCCTATTGTATGGCAGGGCTCCACGTCTACCAGTCGATTTGCTCTTTGGCACCAGGAGAGAAACTGAAAACTACAACCATCAAACCTTTGTTAAAAAGTGGGCTGAAAGGATGCGTGTGGCGTACCAAATAGCTGCCAACAACAGTCAAAAGTCTTCAGCTAAAGGCAAAAAGCAATATGACAGACGTGTCAGAGGTGTCGCTCTTCAGGCAGGTGATAGAGTCCTGGTTAAAAACCTCTCAGAAAGGGGAGGTCCAGGTAAACTCCGCTCATACTGGGAGCAGGTGGTGTACCGTGTGATTGAAAGAGTGGGAGATGGACCCGTTTACAAAGTACAGCCAGAGAGGGGTAACAAAACCATGCGTGTACTTCACAGAAATCTGCTGCTGCCTGTCAACGATCTACCTCTGGAGGACGAACTTCCTGTGAGAGAACAAACAAAACAGAAAAGAAAGCGACAAGCTGAAAGACGTGAGAATGAACCTGAAATGCATGACTCCGAAGAAGAAGAGTTTACTTACCACCATAACCTCCGGAGCAGAATCCCGTGTTATGGATTTGTAAACCCACAACAACTACGGCCTAACCAAACCCAAAATGAACAAGAACAGGTGGTGACAAGACAGAACCAAGAAAACCAAAATAATCTGCGTGCAACAGCTGAAGAGTTCTGTCCTTCTACAAGGGAAGCCACTGTCAGTGAAAGAAATACTGCTGAAACTGACGAAAGATCTGAAATGTGTGAAAGAGATCAGGATCAGTTGGAGATGGATGAAACCAGAGGGGAAAACAATGTACGGAGATCAGAGAGAAGAGGGAGACCAACAGAAAGACTAACATATGAGACACTTGGTCAGCCATCATACAGCTGTTGGAGTGCAGGTGTTAGCCCGTTGCTATTCAACCAACCCTTCACAATGACACCTGGTCTACTGCCATTTCCCTATGTTCCATATCCACATCTGTATCAGCAGTACACTCCCATACAGTGAGACTCACACAAGAAATTGTTAATGTCAGGAGACATTTTTTTAAGTGAGGGAGAGTGTTGAGAGGTGAAAAACAAGGCAATAGCAAATTAAAGCAATAATTAAGAAAATAGGAAAATAGACACCCCAACATAATTTTTATTTTTGTATCTTTAATTTCTCATTGTATTAAGTTCTTTAGTGTCATTTTAGTTAGTTCTATGCAATTTCACACAAAACCGCTAGAGGCGCTGTTGCGTTGGTGGCATAGAAAGATTGAGCACACAAGAAGAAGAATAAATCTTCTGGTTGAATGTGATAAAAGGCTCAACGTGTGTGTCTCGTTTTTCTCATACCACAGGTCAGTAAAAAATGTGTTTTATGCATATATATTAGTTTCTTGGGAGAGTTGAAAGGTTATTAAATCGAATCTCAACTAATGAGTCACAAAGTTCGTTTTATAATTGTATTGTGTACAAAAACGGGACTTGTTCATGAAGGCTAATTGGAGCTAATGCTAGCAGATTTTGTGTATGTGGTGTTGCTTAGCAACAACTGAAGGCCTGCTGAATTCACTTTGAACTTGTACTTTGCACTTTGTGAGACTGTTCTCACACAAAGGACATTTTCTGTTCTCTTTATTTGTAAAATGGACATTTTGTTATGGGTTCATGAAAAAACAGAAATATTGTTATGACATTAAGTAAGTAATGGCTGCATATGTGTGAAGCTTAGTAAAGAGAGACAGCATTAAAGGAGCATTGCACCTTTTCAGTTTAAAGATGAGGTTTTCTTTGTGTTTAGAGAAAAGTTGTTCTGTTAAAACAATGGATATTGCTAACAGCTAAGGTGTTTAAATATTTAAATATATTTTATTATTTATTTTTATTTTTATAGTTAAATACAGGTCTCAGAAAAGAGGACAAGGTATTGAATTTAAAGCACTAATTACAAAATTAATATGTTTTAGAGAAGTAAAAACTATTTGTGAATTAATTTTGTAATTTGACAGAATTCATAATGCTAAATAGAGCATGTTGAAAGAATGATTGTTTGGTTTAAATGCATATTATAGTAATTGTGTAATGTAATGAAGTTAATGGTTCTCTACTAAAGAATGTGTTACCTGAAATATGTGATCTATGAAGCGTGTTTAGAACACACAAGAAGAAGAATAAATCTTCTGGTTGAATGTGAAAAAAGGCTCAACGTGTGTGTCTCGTCTTTCTCATACCACAGCATCACACGTTGAGAGATCATCTTACACCTTACCCTCTGCCATCCAAGGTTGCAGGGTAACATTTGGAAGACCGTCAAAGCGAAAAAATTTAAATCCAGCCGATTTGAACATTACGTTAATTTTTAAAGGAAAAGTTAAAGCTGCAAAATGTAGTTTCTGGAAAACGCTGGAAAATTTTGAACAGAGACACCTTTCTGGTCCCTCCCCCTTGCTCTCGGCTGACCTGCAACTCACCCTCCTTAGCTCCTCCTCCACAGCATGGCCTGTCTCGTGACTGGCCAGGCGGGGTTGGGTGTGAGAAGCTCGTTCATGAACCAAACTCTGTTTTTATTGGCTGGTTAACGGCGGGTCACTGTGGGTTTTTAGAAATGCTTGTAGTACCACCGGGAGAAGCCAGAGGACTATAGTTTTTTCAGAGATTACTTTGTCTAACATCAGTCTGTCAGGAGATAGTGACAGAGTGAAAATATATGTTATATATTTTTAGAAAAGTTACATACAGCAGCTTTAAGCTCAGAAACACTTTTGCTATAATGTCAGCTAACATATATATATTTTTAAGGTGTATATCTTGTGAAATTTTAAAGAAATTAAGCGTATCCACTCGCTGCGCGTGCACGCTTCGCAGCACCGACGTAGCAAAACTTTTTTTTTTTATTCAGCTGATTTACGTGCATTTATTAAGGAAAAGTTCAGCTCAGACACATCTTTGCTATAATTTTCAGCAAACAAATAATTGTTTTTAAGTGTTAATCTTGTTAAAGTCCTACCGTGCACGCTCCTGTGGCCATTTCGCAGCCAATCCATTTTGGGCAAAACACAGGCCCACATTTCCAGGTTGTCACCGCTGACACGTAACATACGCGCCGTGTCAGCGGTGATGCATAATAGATGCGATGTATACGGAGGTGTGACACGTTTATGAATTTTTCCACTTTATTGGACATAATTGGACTGATGCGACATATAGGGCGGAAAGTACGGTAAAACTTGAGCGGTCACATGACCGACACGAGGTCATAAGGAGACCGCTGGAGGACGTCGTAGAGGCTGTAGACGGACGGTTGAGGTTCCAAAACATCAAAATCCTTCAAACAAACTTTGAACTGGTGCGATGTCTCTGCTCAGAATGTTAAATAATCCAGGTGAGCTGCGATCAAACGACCTCACCTGTTTCCCAGCAGGAAGTTCCAGTGTCGACCAATGAAAGAGCAGATGTCCTCCTTCCACCTGAAGTAGCCCTGTCGTCCCGTCCCCTCCAGAGACAGGTTGTACATGGCCAACATCACCACCTGACATACAGGAAGCACCTGGTCTTTAAAGGTATTGTGACATGATGTTGGAAATTTGCATATTTGTCAGAACATATATATCTTATATCATTGAGCTCTGTTCGTTTTTGCAAAATAAATTATAAATATATTAAAATTTTATTCTAAATTATGCTAATTTTTTCTCTGGTACTTGCTGGGATACGCCCCTAAAATTCCGCGCATTTCCGCAATACATCATCAGTGTGACGTGACACATCAGTGTGACGTGACAACGGGAAGAAGGCAGAGCCTTGCCCGTTTGTTAGGTGTGTTAACTGCTTGCCATACTCATTCATTTCCTGAAGGATCGCCTCTTTTATTTGTGTAACTTGAAAAATGCCGTCACGTTGTAGCGCATTTGTGTGTTCTAATATCAGCAGTGAACAAGTGATTCTTCACAAATTTCCAAAAGATGACAAACTTCGACAAGAATGGACCAGACAAGGACCGGTGGGTTCCAGGAGTCGTATGTCTGCAGCGACCATTTCACTGCCGATTGTTTTCAGCACCTGGTATAAAAGAATCTTTAGGATTACCAGTAAGATTCAGAAGACTTTTAAAACCGGATGCTATTCCTACTATTTTTAAAAGAAAATCTACAGAAGAAAGTCCCACAGGAGCTACCATGTCGAAACAACGCAGGGACCATCGGAAGACTGTCCAGGAGATGAGTAAGTCTTTGTGTAAACATAATCGGAGGTGTGTAGTGTTTTAGATTATAAACTATTTATTTTACGTGAGTTCATGTTGTTTTACTTTATACACTTTGAGTGTATAAAGCCAATTATCACGGCAGATTATGTTTGTTCGCTGCTAACAAGCTAGCCGAATCAGATAGCTAACACAATAGCCGCGATACAGGCCACGTTGCTAATGATGTATTTTTAAATTATGTCTGCGCCATCAGGTAACATCTGTAGTTTCCTTCTATTCGGGGAGGGATATTAATGAGAGTTTTGGATGATTTACTGTCTTAAAATGATATAT
>JBBPBX010088919.1:0-12728 GCA_038048925.1 Garcialebias charrua
AGAGGCGGAGACGATGCCTTTTGGATTCTGCGGCGTTGATACGCGTCTTTCCCTCGCTCTCGGTCTAACACGGCTGCGTGATTGACAGCTGTAGCCCCAGGAGACAAACACACACACACACATCTGCTCATTCGTAAACACACAATCACACACTAACTTACACAAAAACACAAGCAATAGACACGTGCGCGTTTGCAAGAGATCAAGCCGCATTCTCCTGGCAGCAGATCAACACGCCCTCTATGAAACACACACACTCTCACACACACACCTCCAGAGGGATGTGCTTATGAGGGTTTCTTGAGATGCTGTATAAATTGGTCCTGACATGTCAACAAAAAGCCCAAAACAACTTGATTCAGCACATCGAAGAGCAACACACACAACCAGCATGCTCCCAGGCATGCTGGTTGTGTGTGTGTGTGTCAGGGGACATTCTCAACTTGATTCAGCACATCGAAGAGCAACACACACAACCAGCATGCTCCCAGGCATGCTGGTTGTGTGTGTGTGTGTCAGGGGACATTCTCCTTATTCATCAAACGAGGCAGATTCTTATTGATTCGTGCGTCTATTAGCAGCTTTAAAGATGGGTTGAAGCTTAAATCTGAGTCCACGGACCCACATGTTGACGAGCTCAGTCTCCCTTCAGCTCTAAATGTTTTTATTTTCACCCCAACATAACTAACACTCTGGTATTTAATATTATACCATTTTCATTGTCTGGCTCTGGAGCCTACAGGTGTGTTAACACAACACCGAGGCAGAAAGACATCAGCAATGACCTCAGAGAAGCAGCTGTTGCTGCCCGTCGATCTGAGAAGGTCAAGGGTAAGTGAATTATTCACACGTGGGAAAAACTTTGAAGACAGCTGACAGTCTTCACAGCAGATTTATTTATTTATTTTATTTATTTATTCATTTCAATTTTAAAACACAAAAGAACAAAAAAAAAATTACAGAATGAAATAGAGAAATAAAGAAAAATGTTAAAATGAAAGGAAGCCGAAGAAGAAGATAATCTTATAATATCTGCCCCATTTTTTAAAACAAAATTCCATTTAAACAATCGGTTCAAGCAAAAATTATCCATAAACCATATTTATAACTCATAATAATATAACTAATTTATAGAGATTTTAAATATATAACATTCACACATAACTTTTCAACAGTCTATTCTTAATAATTTTCTTAAATACAGATATTGACTGTGTAACTTTAACATCATATCCCAATCCATTCCATATACCAATTCCATGTATTAAAGTAAAACGACCCTTTCAGATTCACCCTGAAGGTCAGACCGTGTACCGGTAGTGCTCAGGCTCTACAGGCCTCAGTCAGAAGGTCAAAGGTCTCCTCTAAAATCCACATGACAGCTTGACTTAGGTTTGTGAAATTTCATCTGAAGGCCCCGCAAGTCTTCTGGACCAGAACCAGACCAGAGGACAGATGTTTACCCAGAATGCATTGCAGCAAACAGCTCCTCCCGGTCTGTCAACACAGTGGTGGAGGCTGATGGTGATGTACAACAGCTCGGGTCAGAAAGAACAGAACCAAGGTCCAGTAAGAGGCTAGAACCTCAGCCTGATGGGCGGGCCCTTCAGAGGGTAATGAACTGAAGCAACAGTGCAAAGAAGAGCGGGTTAGAACTCCTCCAGAACGAGGAGAGAGACTGAAGAAGTTCTGCAGAGAACCACAGAGGGTTCTGCTGCTGGTTCTTTCAGATCGGGGTCTGGATTCAGTTTCTCGTTCTCTTCAGATCAGAGCAGCGAGAAGAACAACGTGACGAACGACCAGATGAACTAACGAGGCGGCTGCACCGAGTACAACGGTTTAATGAAGCAAAATTTAATTAATTAATTAATTAAATCAAAATTAATTTAATTTATCGTGTTGAGGTTTGGGGTACAGTGTGCAAAACTATAACTAAGCCCATTTTTATTTTACAGAAAAGAGCTATAAGGATTATCACTAGAAAGCATTATTACCATCCATCAAATGTTTTGTTTTGCAAATTAAAATTACTGAAATTTTACGATCTGGTTGACTACAATATTCTCTTAATATTATACAAGGCACATAACTTCACATTACCCTCAAATATCCAAACACTTTTTGTTAAAATACAGAGTACTTACAATCTTAAGGGTACTGATATTTTTGTTATGCCACAACATAGAACTAGTCTAAAGAGTAGGTCTACTATAATTTATGGAATAGATCTATGGAATGGTTTAGAAAACGATATGAAATTTGCAAAAACAATGACTTTATTTAAAAAAATGAATAAAATTTGGTTTTTGGAAAAATATAAATAAATTGGTTTGTTTCAAAATTTATGAATGGTATATAGTATGATGAGTTATTTATTGTGGATTATTTTTTGTGGATTATTGTTGTTTGATTTGATTGTTTGAATTAATTTTGTCAAAAAAAGGGGCAGACATAATAAGATTTTTATCTTCTTCTGCTTCCTTTCATTTCATGTAATGTTTGATTTTTTATTTACGTGGAATTGTAAATAGTTTTTTATGTTGTTTTAAATTTGAACTTTGAAATGAATAAAGAATATAAATAAAAAAAAATAAAAAAATGGAGACGCGTTCGAACAGAGATGGTCTTTTTTCTTCTTCTTCTCTGAGAACTCCAGGTTGCTCCTGTAGCAGCGGAGCGTCGCAACCCGAACCTGCTCCGACTCCGACGCACCTCAACGCAGGTGCAGGCGGCGCTCTGATTGTGTAGCGCCAGCTTGTTTATTAGCTGTCTGATTGAGACGCTCTGCCTTCCACAGATTGGATGACCTTTGCAGATCCTTCAGTCGCGGCTGCTAAGTAGATCTGATGGTGAACGCGACTCAGTGCAACAATACTTTATTCAGATTGTTACTGAATGAGGAAAACGCAGGCGTGTGTGTGTGTGTTGTTTTTGTACACACTCAGCCTGCCTTCATTGGTTCAACTGAAGCCTCATCTCCATATAGTTTGTATGCAATTACATCTGAGCGGCGTGCTGAGTGCCTCTATATGATTGTGTTTGGATACTGAGTGTGTGTGTGTCTGAAGCAATTCATGGTCAATTTGTGAGTGTGGCGTTATGGAAACATTTGTGCTAGTTTGATGGGAGTGTGTGTGAGGCGCACTTTTTCTGCAATAAACCAATTCATGCTAATGCGTGTGTGTGTTGATGGGATTTGGACGTGCGGTTTCAGAGTGCGTCCGTATACGTCTCTGATTGTGGAACGTATGGTCGTGCGTTCGTCTCTCGGCAGACGAGAGAGGAGGATGAGCGCCGAGTGTCGCTCTAGTGGCTCGTTGGCTGCTCGCGGGGCTTTAAAGGACGCGTCAGTCAAAACACGACTTCCAGCAGCTAATCTCAGCTGAAGGTGATCCCACTCCAACAAACACTCCGCTCCCTTTGAGGACCACAAACTTGTTCTGCGGCTAACTTTGGCTTCAATCAGCCGAACAAAGACTCGCGTGGACTTTCTGCTGGAACACGCTGAAGTTGGGAAAATGGCGTACGCACAAAACAGTCCAGTTGCATCAACGTGCGCACGAATCTGATCACACTTCCTTTATACGTCCAGATCAGGGGTCTGCAACCTTTACAATCAAAAGAGCCACTTTTGGTAACTAAATTAAAAGTGTTCAGAGCCGCAACAACATGCTACAACTGTGGCTATCAACTGGTGGCCCATGGGCCACTTTAGCTTTGTTGGAAGGGGCTTTTGTGGCCACTGAGGGTGACACTATAAAAATAAAATAACTAATAATTTCTATTTTTACAATTTAAGACAAATGAAAAAAAAAACGGATTAGTTTAAAGAGAGGGTTTTTTAATTAATAAAAACTATGAACTATACAAACCTAGGTTTTTTTAATTGTGGAAAAATGAATTAAGTATAGAATATTAAGTTAAAGTTTTACTCCTTGTACTGTTCCAATATCCACATATTTGGCAATGAAATGACAGAAAAACTGATAAAACTAGTCTTTTTTTTTTTTTGCATAACAACCAATTCAGTTTTGGTCAAAGCTTGAAAGAGCCGCCGCAGAGGGACCAAAGAGCCGCATGTGGCTCCAGAGCCGCAGGTTGCAGACCCCTGGTCCAGATCATCTGAGCCCATGTGACTCCACTTCCTCCACAGCTGCATTCTCTGGTGTGCAGAGGTCTAATATGACCTGTTCACTGGATGTTCTGGTAAATCCAGCAAAACACAAAAACATATTTCTGCATCATCAACTTCCTCCTTTAGGAACTCAAACAGGAAATGTTTGGTCTGATTTAATGGAAGGAAACATCTTGTTTCAGCTGTACTGTCTTAACAAATGTTCTCAGTATATCTGACTAAGCTTAACGCTGTACAGTTGAGACCTGAGCTTTAAATGTTTTCAACACGATTCTTCACAGACCTCCCCTCTGTTCTCCAGGCAGAGCCGATCTGCAGTCAGTGGGAGCTTCAGCGCGTCGCTCTGGAGAAGATGGCGGTTAAACTGCACGGCCTGAAGTACCCCTCGTCCCCCGAGAGGCACCGCAGTCAGCTGACCAGGAACAGCAGGTAAGCTCAAGAACGGAACCATAAAGTCCAGTCTGTGGAGATCTGGACGTCTGAGACCAAGAAGGAAGGTGTCAGCTCTACAGTTGTTCACGTTGGTTGAACTTCAGAGCCTTCGAGTTGAATCTGCACCAATAGAAAAGCGAATACCTTGATTTTGATGTTCAGCTTAACAGCGGGTCGCATTTCCTCTTGCGTCCACAGCCTCAGAGGTTGTCTACAGTCTGGTGAACTTTTTCAGAATTTTTGTATAATCTTCTCAGCCGCGGTTAGAGGAACACAAAGCTGCTTGGATATAATCTTGTAGCCTTGGGCTTCGACATGGAGATCTAAACTTTGGTTCCTTTGCTCTGTGCTGGGTGTGGTGAACAGAACCAAACCCGACTACCCAGAGGCCCGATTGTTCCCTTTGAGCCGACTGGACCGCTGATCATTTTTTTTAAAAACTGTCACAGACCAAACACATGCTAATAAACCTTAGACAGCTGGTTTGAACGGAGTCAAGAGCTGGGAGGGGACCAACGGGTACATCATGGTCTAAACGTGTTCGGCATAACTCTCAATGACTACCACACCAAGGTGTAGCTCGTTACCCGTCAACTGATGGAGTTATAGCTACTTTGGTGTTTGCTAATGTTGGTCAGCTGTAGTAGCCATTTTTGATGGGGTTAATTGGAAAGGTAAATCCGTTGAACTCGACCTACATCCATTATGTACTTCTTGACTTTTTATTTTTATTTACACCACAAGGTAGATGTACAAAATCAAAAACAAGAACATTGCAGATATGTTCTTGTTTTTGATTTTGTACATCTACCTTGTGGTGTTTCGCTAGTTTTTGCTAGTTTTTGATACTTTTGCATTTCACTTTGTATTTCTCTTTTATGTTTTTTCTGTTGTTTGTTGTTTAAGGAAATTCTACCATTGTTGTTCATCATTCTTTAGTTTATAGCAGGTCGCTTTTGTAAATGAGCCCACGAGGCTCAATGAGATTTACCTGACTAAATAAAGGTTGAATGAATTTTTAATTTAATTTTTTAATTTAAATTATTTATTCATTTCAGATTTTAAAAAAACAACACAAAAAACTATTTACAAAACCACATAAAAATAAAACAATACATGAAATAAAAGGAAGCAGAAAAAGAAAAAATCTTATCATATCTGCTCCTTCTTTGAACAAAATTCATTCAATCAATTCAGACAACAATTATCCATAAAAAATATAACATAATAAATAACTCATCACACTTTATCATATATAGTAATTTGGATATAAAGCAATTTATATTTATATTTTTTTAGAAATGTAGTTTTAATCATTTTCTTAAACATAGACATTGACTTTGCAACTTTAATATTATTTTCCAAACCATTCCACAGACCTATTTCCTGAATTAAAGTAGACCTGCTCTTTAAACTAGTTCTGTGCTGTGGCATATGAGATATTTTACTAACAGACAGATATGTAATCGTAAATTATGACACTTTCTCCCGCCTGGAGTGGTGGCAGAGGATAATAAAACAGCTTGTACCCAGTTTAGACCCCTTTTGGAGGCTATTCTGTGACTCCACCTTTAAAGACAGTTTGTTAGAGTTATCCTACTTTATCAGGCTGAGACCCCCGGTCTTGTCTGCCCAGAGATGGACCAGTTATGACCCGGTTCTGCACAGATGAGACAGGCCCAGCTGCTCCGATTGAGCTTTCCAGGGTCAACTCCATAAGGAGTCATTTTTATTTTGCTGGCTTCCATCACATGGATAGATTTGCACGTTCACCCATTCTTCGCTATCTGATGCTGATAAGAGTAGTGACATCACACATAGTCACCCCACTGATACATTCTGATAGGCTGCGCTCCCAGAAGAGGGCGGAGCCAAGGGCCATTTTTTATTTATTTTTATTATTAATCCAAATTTTGACAATAGTACAAGAATATAATACAGAACATAGTCTATTACAAGAAAAAAAGCAACAATTCAACAAAGATATATGTAACAATACAATAAACAATATCATACATAGGGGTCTGATTATGAGACATAGAATTTTGCAATGTATGTTTTTAAGTCAGATTCTTCAAAATTATTCTATGGGGGGCTTTTTTCACTCCATTTCATCTTGTGGACATAATATTTTGCTAAAATTACAATAAGATTAACTAAATATATCTCTTCTGAGGAGAAGGTTGAATTGTTGAAAATGAGCAAGATTTGTAATTTAGACAAAACAATATTTTTTTCTAACTTTTGTTGTCAGGAAACGTTGCACATCTGACCAAAAATAATACAACATGAGGACATTCTACAAACAAGTGTTCAATACTTTCACCTTCATTCTGACAAAAAGAGCAGTTGTCACTAACACCAGAAAAAGCCAAGGGCCAATATAACCTGGCTCCGCCTCCACTTCCGGGTTAAGACGAGTTGGACGGACGCCTCAGCGCTGAACCTGTAACTTCCTCCTTCCTGATGAACATGAAATTATTAAACAAAAATGATATCTCTTGATTTATTTGAGTTAGAGCGAGTTTCCTCTCCATTTGGGAACAAAAGAACCACACGCCGGGGGTGGGGAGTCGGACCGGTTTCAGGGACGGACCCGGTCCAGATTCTCACAACATTCAAAGCTTCAGATGAACTCAAAGAGCTGCTGTTCATCACGATCCTTCCTTTATTTACCTCAAAGAAACGTCCAATAAAAACATCATAAATGAATAAAATAAAAATAAAAGCACGCCGTGAATAAACTTTAGCAGGTCCTCATGACGACGAGTCCTGGAAACAAATACAGGTAGTCCTCTACTTACAAACGAGTTCCGTTCGTAACTCGAAAATCGACGTAAGTCGAAAAACACATACACACTGGCCGCCCCATATACAGTACACGTACATGTACGGTACTGTACAGTTACCAAGCACTTCGCCTATCCTAACACAGTACCCTACATAATTATCTAAAAACACATACAGTACATTTGGAGCTATAATGAAGGAAAAGAAGAGTTAATTTCTTACTGGGAGCTGGTCTGGGAGCTGGTGAAGCCCTCTGTCTGTTAGCATGTTAGCTCGTTGCACGTCCGAGCTCTGCAGCTTCCTGCTGCTTCACGCAGTCCAAACTGTTTACAGTAAGGCCTGTTAGCATGTTAGCTCCATACATTTGGAGCCATAATGAAGGGAAAAAATAGTTAATAACTTACTGGGAGCTGGTGAAGCCGTTTCTCCGCATTTTAGCATGTTAGCTCGGGGTCCCACCATGTATCCAAGCGCAGATCGGACACACGGTCCGTTCAAAACCGGCTGTCGAAGTCGGAGCTAGCCTAAGCTAACCGAAAACTGCCGGAAACTGCGTAAATCGGCTTCAAAATACAGTAATAATATTAATAATAATAATAATAATAATAATTTATTTATAAAGCCATTTAAAACAACCACAGCTGCAACAAACATCTGTACACATGAAATCAAGAACATTTAAAAGATTTTTCAATTTTTTATTTTTTATTTTTTTAATGAGATGCATGACGTAACCCTGAAATGTCGTAAGTCGAGGACTACCTGTATAAAGACAATCAACTGAATCGTGTAATGTTGCATGAAGCAGGAGGACGTGTCCAGGTGTCTCCTTGAGACTCATGTCTCTCCGTGTCTCATGTCTCTGCACAATAAGGAGAACATCTGCTCTTTGACGGAGCCTCCTGTTGGAACTCTGCAGCAGGGGTGTTTTCAGGAGAACAGGCCGAGCGACTCTTCTGATGTTTAAAACAACTTTCTTGTGTTTTTAAAGACGTGTGAGTAAAGTGTTGATGATGCGGCTCCATTATCTGCCGTGTTGACTGGAGAAGGCATGAATAATAGATTCAGGATCCACATTTCCTCAGGTGGCTGCGTGTCAGAGCAGCTCTCCGTAACACTCCTCAGCTCTGCGTGACAGGAAGTGATCCTGACACTTCAAACGCTCCGTAACCACCCGAAGCACGGAGCGCAGCCCCGCGGTGGCACCACGCCGCTCCTTCCTCTGTTTCCTCCTCTTCAGCCCCACGAGAGCTCCTGTTTTACAAAGCATTTAGTTAACATTAGTGCGAGAACAAGACGAAAACCAGGGGAAGGAGAGGAGGAGGAGAGACGGGAGGAGACGAGAGCAAACAGTCTGTGCGAGTGTTGGATCTGCTTCACGTGTCGGAGTCGGGAAAGGGCCGCTCCGCTCGCTGCGTGATGAGGAGCACCGCCTCGGGGGAAGGAGGCTGCGCCAGGTCTCCTCCGCCTCACTCCTATTTCATCTAGAGTCAGACGACTGCAGAGAGGTGTGGAGGAGGAGGAGGGGGACGTGTAGGACGAGCAGGAGGTTGATGGAGGAGCAGGAGGGATGGAGAAGGATGGATGAGGAGGATGGATGAGGAGGAGCAGGAGTGTTGATGATGGAGAAGGCGAGTTGATGGAGGAGGTGCAGGACAGATAGAGGAGAAGCAGGAGGGATGGAGGAGAAGGTTCAGAGCTCCGTGCCAGCAGACTGTGGTTCATCTTCACGTTTAATAAATTAATGAAAATAATAAATTAGAAATATTTAAAAAATGTTAAAGTTAGAAAAAAACAAAACCAGCCAGACAGAGCTGCTGATCCAGAACACATCGGGAACAAAGTAGAACTACACTTTAATAAATATCTCGCAGCTGTCACTCACTGACTTTTT
Source organism: Garcialebias charrua (assembly GCA_038048925.1). Lineage (NCBI taxonomy): Eukaryota > Metazoa > Chordata > Actinopteri > Cyprinodontiformes > Rivulidae > Garcialebias > Garcialebias charrua. Next base: position 9,252 of record JBBPBX010088919.1, read on the forward strand.
AGCTCATTGATGAACAAAAACTGCTTCAACGAGCTCAAACTCTGTGTGGTAGTAGCTGAGAGCAACTGAGAGCAACTAAGAGTAGCTGAGAGCAACTGAGAGTAACTGAGAGTAGCTGAGAGCAACTGAGAGCAATTAAGAGTAACTGAGAGTAGCTGAGAGCAACTGAGAGCAATTGAGAGCAATTGAGAGCAATTAAGAGTAAATGAGAGTAACTGAGAGCAACCGAGAGCAACTAAGAGTAGCTGAGAGCAACTGAGAGTAGCTGAGAGTAGCTGAGAGTAACTGAGAGTAACTGAGAGCAACTAAGAGTAGCTGAGAGCAACTGAGAGTAACTGAAAGTAACTGAGAGCAACTGAGAGTAAATGAGAGTAGCTGAGAGCAACTGAGAGCAATTAAGAGTAACTGAGAGTAGCTGAGAGCAACTGAAAGTAGCTGAGAGCAACTGAGAGCAATTGAGAGTAAATGAGAGTAACTGAGAGCAACCGAGAGCAACTAAGAGTAGCTGAGAGCAACTGAGAGTAGCTGAGAGTAACTAAGAGTAGCTGAGAGTAACTGAGAGCAACTAAGAGTAGCTAAGAGCAACTGAGAGTAACTGAGAGTAACTGAGAGCAACTGAGAGCAACTAAGAGCAACTAAGAGTAGCTGAGAGCAACTGAGAGTAACTTAGAGCAACTGAGAGCAACTAAGAGTAGCTGAGAGTAGCTGAGAGTAACTGAGAGTAGCAGAGTAACTGAAAGTAACTGAGATTAGCCGATAGTAACTGAGAGTAGCAGAGAGTAACTGAGAGTAGCTAAGAGTAACTGAGAGTAACTGAGAGTAGCAGAGAGTAACTGATAGTAGCTTAGAGCAACTGAGAGTAGCTTAGAGCAACTGATAGTAGCAGAGAGCAACTGAGAGTAGCTGAGAGCAACTGAGAGTAGCTGAGAGTAACTGAGAGTAACTGAAAGTAGCTGAGATTAGCAGAGAGTAACTAAAAGTAGCAGAGAGTAACAGAGTAGTAGAGAGTAACTAAGAGTAGTAGAGAGTAACTGAGAGTAGCTGAGAGCAACTGAGAGTAGCAGAGAGTAACTGAGAGGAGAGTAACTGAGAGTAGCAGAGAGTAACTGAGAGTAGCAGAGAGTAACTGAGAGTAGCAGAGAGTAACTGAGAGTAGCAGAGAGTAACTGAGAGTAACTGAAAGTAGCTGAGATTAGCAGAGAGTAACTGAAAGTAACAAAGAGTAACTGAGAGTAGTAGAGAGCAACTGAGAGTAGCAGAGAGCAACTGAGAGTAGCAGAGAGTAACTGAGAGTAGCAGAGAGTAACTGAGAGGAGCAGAGAGTAACTGAGAGTAGCAGAGAGTAACTGAGAGTAGCAGAGAGTAACTGAGAGTAGCAGAGAGTAACTGAGTGCAACTAAGAGTAGCTGAGAGCAACTGAGAGTAACTGAGAGTAGCAGAGTAACTGAGAGTAACTGAGATTAGCAGAGCGTAACTGAGTAGCAGAGAGTAACTGAGAGTAGCTTAGAGTAACTGAGAGTAACTGAGAGTAGCAGAGAGTAACTGATTGTAGCTTAGAGCAACTGAGAGTAGCTAAGAGCAACTGAGAGTAGCTAAGAGTAACTGAGAGTAGCAGAGAGTAACTGAGAGTAGTAGAGAGCAACTGATAGTAGCAGAGAGCAACCGAGAGTAGCTATGAGCAACTGAGAGTAACTAAAAGTAGCTGAGATTAGCAGAGTGTAACTGAAAGTAGCAAAGAGTAACTGAGAGTAGTAGAGAGTAACTGAGAGTAGCTGAGAGCAACTGAGAGTAGCAGAGAGTAACTGAGAAGAGAGTAACTGAGAGTAGCAGAGAGTAACTGAGAGTAGCATAGAGTAACTGAGAGTAGCAGAGAGTAACTGAGAGTAACTGAAAGTAGCTGAGATTAGCAGAGTAACTGAAAGTAGCAGAGAGTAACTGAGAGTAGTAGAGAGTAACTGAGAGTAGCTGAGAGCAACTGAGAGTAGCAAAGAGTAACTGAGAGGAGCAGAGAGTAACAGAGGAGCAGAGAGTAACTGAGAGTAACTGAAAGTAGCTGAGATTAGCAGAGAGTAACTGAAAGTAGCAGAGAGTAACTGAGAGTAGTAGAGAGTAACTGAGAGTAGCTGAGAGCAACTGAGAGTAGCAGAGAGTAACTGAGAGGAGCAGAGAGCAACTGAGAGTAGCAGAGAGTAGCAGAGAGTAACTGAGAGTAGTAGAAAGTAACTGACAGGAGAGTAATTGAGAGTAGCAGAGAGTAACTGAGAGTAGCAGAGAGTAACTGAGAGTAGCAGAGATCAACTGAGAGTAGCTGAGAGCAACTGAGAGTAGCTGAGAGTAACTGAGAGTAACTGAAAGTAACTGAAAGTAGCTGAGATTAGCAGAGAGTAACTGAAAGTAGCAGAGAGTAACTGAGAGTAGTAGAGAGTAACTGAGAGTAACTGAGAGTAGCTGAGAGCAACTGAGAGTAGCAGAGAGTAACTGAGAGTAGTAGAGAGTAACTGAGAGTAGCAGAGAGTAACTGAGAGTAGCAGAGAGTAACTGAGAGTAGCAGAGAGTAACTGAGAGTAGCAGAGAGTAACTGAGAGTAGCAGAGAGTAACTGAGAGTAGCAGAGAGTAACTGAGAGTAGTAGAGAGTAACTGAGAGTAGCAGAGAGTAACTGAGAGTAGTAGAGAGTAACTGAGAGTAGTAGAGAATAACTGAGAGTAGCAGAGAGTAACTGAGAGTAGCAGAGAGTAACTGAGAGTAGCAGAGAGTAACTGAGAGTAGTAGAGAGTAACTGAGAGTAGCTGAGAGCAACTGAGAGTAGCAGACAGTAACTGAGAGTAGCTGAGAGCAACTGAGAGTAGTAGAGAGTAACTGAGAGTAGTAGAGAGTAACTGAGAGTAGCTGAGAGCAACTGAGAGTAGCAGAGAGTAACTGAGCGTAGTAAAGAGTAACTGAGAGTAGTAGAGAATAACTGAGAGTAGCAGAGAGTAACTGAGAGTAGCAGAGAGTAACTGAGAGTAGTAGAGAGTAGTCCTCTGAGAGCTCACAGATCACATCTCTGGATGAACCAGACGGCGGGTGACATGCAACCATCACCGGTGAAGGATTCCATTAATTAGTATAATTGATTTTATTTATTTCATATTTTACTGCTGAACAACAAATTATACGCATACACTGTGTGTGTGGGTGTGTGTGTGTGTGTGTGTGTGTGCGTGAGCGTGCGTGTGTGTCGTCGTGGAAACGCTCGGGGCCTGACAGAGCTGTCAAAGTGTCGGAGGCGGCGACGAGAGAATTCCAAACAATTTCACTGCTAATGTTGAGAAACATGTTGGTGATCCCCGCCGAGACCAGAAACCTGCGAATATATAAATAGTAAACACACACACACGAACACACACACACACACACACACACACACACACACACACACACACACACACACACACACACACACCTTAACAAAACGGCTGACAGTAATGTGTGTGTT
>JBBPBX010088920.1:0-14402 GCA_038048925.1 Garcialebias charrua
ACAACAACTGTTGACATCCATGACAATAATGATGATGGTACGTTATTTCAACCCAAATTTCATACGTTCCCATGACAAGACTTTTTTAAACGAGTACCCTGATGCATGCTTAATAATCCAGTTAGAAAAATATTTAAAAAAAAGCTAAGTCTGGTCCTCTGGACATTCAAAAAATAAAACAAAACAACGAGGTTAAGTCCGGTCCTCTGGACGAATTATTCAGTAAATAAGAATAAGGACCTGACTTAACCTTGTAATTTTTTTGTACCTGGATTATTAAGCATGTATCAGGATTTTTTTTTAAACTTTTGTGTTATGTTTTCTAGAAGTGTCATCATCCAAAATGGATGAAGCTGTCCCTTCAACTAAAGGTAAGGCAGAGTTTAATGAGGAAGAGCATAAAGTCAAAATACTATACATAGAGATGGAAGACAAAAAAATCCAAAAACATATTTATATGCATGGCGGGGGTGGATGAGGTAGCTCGGTGGTCATTGCCATGGTCTCATAGTCCTGAGGTGGCAGGTTCAAGCCCAGGTTGCATCAAGTAGGACATTTGTTGTAAAACAATAGTCATTTGTTTCAATCTTTCCATTTTTTTCACAATTTTTAAAACTCAAAAGCTGCCAAGATACATGAGAACAAGTTGTTGACTACAATGATTATGAATGATAGTCAAAAAGTAAGTAAAATAAAGTCTACATTTATGTAAAATCCACATTTTAGTTAAAAAAGTGAAACCTCATAATAGCCTATCAATGACCATCATCTACGATAGGCACTGATACATGAAGTTAACATTAGTTCTAAAATAACAGCCGTTTTAGAACTAATGTTGACTTCATGCATACTGTGGTGAACCTTGAAGAAGGTAGAAGCAGAAAGAAAACATGGATGAAAAGTCTTTAGTTGTTACTAATTTCTTTGTATTTTCCTTTTAAACTCTAAGATTTTTAGTCCGTCACATTGACACCATTTGGTCCAATGTATTTATGTATCATGGGTAAAACATGTAACAAAATAAAATGTTAATGTTGATTTTTATGATTTTCCCTCAGCCTGTAATCTGATAAATTCTTTGTCTAAAGTTCTGATGAATTTTGAGTTGCCCAACTACTAAATATACATTTTTTTGTTTCCTCCTTGTTTTCTAGCGAAAAACTCAAGCCCAGGACCAAGAAGAGTAACAAAGAGAAGTTGGTCGAATGCTGAAGTGGCTGCTGTAATGCGTCATTTCAGAAGGCACATAAGTAAAGGAAAACTGGCCAGTAAGAATGAATGCAGCCACTGTAAGATGGTTGAGAGCCCTGTGTTGGATCAAAGAACAGTTCAAAATATAAGAGACTTTGTGAGAAACCGGGGAATAACTGAAATGAGACAAAAACGGAAACAAAACTTATAGATGTGTTACTGTATCTAAAAAAACAAGTCTGGTCCTCTGGACATTCCAAAACAAAACAAAAAAATAGAAATGTTTCGTCTTTCATCCGAAAGACTTCCTCCGTCTGAGATGCTGCATTCAGCTCTGTCTCATAAATAGCACCCTCTCACAGTGGATCAACCAGTTTGCAGGTCCTTCTTGATCATGTGAGCAGTTGGTTTTGGCTGTCATCAGCAAACTGGTTGATCCATTGTGAGAGGGTGCTATTTATGAGACTGAGCTGAATGCAGCACCTCGGACCGAGGAATGGTCAGAGATGGTGTCTAATAGTGGCTGGAGCACTATAAATCATGCCAAGTACAATAAGGCCATTAACATTATCATTCACTGAAGATTTTAAGCTTCTGCATCAGCATCTGAATAAATCAGGAGAAAATGCATTTAGCACCTTGAAAGATGATGCCAGCCCCCAGACTTATGCAGAACTTGTAAAAGTTACACTTGCACAGGTCATTGTGTTCAATTGTAGACGAGCAGGAGAGGTTTCAAAGATGCACCTACAAAGTTTTATGGAGCGTGACACCACCAAGCTCCATGAAGATGATGCCATGGGTTTGTCAACGGTTGAACAGAAGCTCTACAGCCATTTCACTCGGGTTAAAATCATTGGGAAAGAGGCTGAAAGGTTTTAGATATCCCTGTGATGGATTGGAGACTTGTGCAGGTGTCCCTGTGATGGACTGGTGACATGTCCAGATGTCCCTGTGATGGACTGGTGACATGTCCAGATGTCCCTGTGATGGACTGGTGACATGTCCAGATGTCCCTGTGATAGACTGGAGACTTGTCCACGTGTCCCTGTGATGGACTGGTGACTTGTCCAGGTGTCCGTGTGATGGACTGGCGACTTGTCCATGTGTCCCTGTGATGGACTGGAGACCTGTCCAGGTGTCCCTGTGATGGACTGGTGACTTGTGTAGGTGTCCCTGTGATGGACTGGTGACTTGTCCACGTGTCCTTGTGACATACTGGAGACCTGTCCAGGTGTCCCTGTGATGGACTGGAGACTTTTCCATGTGTCCCTGTGATAGAATGGAGAGCTGTCCATGTGTCCCTGTGATGGACTGGAGACATTCACGTGTCCCTGTGATAGACTGGCTGGAGACTTGTCCATATGTCCTTGTGATGGACTGGAGACTTGTCCACGTGTCCCTGTGATGGACTGGAAACTTGTAAATGTGTCCCTGTGATGGACTAGAGACTTATCCACGTGTCCCTGTGATGGACTGGTGACTTGTAAATGTGTCCCTGTGATGGATTGGAGACTTGTCCACGTGTCCCTGTGATTGACTGGAGACTTGTCCATGTGTCCCTGTGATGGACTGGAGACCTGTCCAGGTGTCCCTGTGATGGACTGGAGACTTTTCCATGTGTCCCTGTGATAGACTGGAGAGCTGTCCACGTGTCCCTGTGATAGACTGGAGACTTGTCCATGTGTCCCTGTGATGGACTGGAGACCTGTCCAGGTGTCCCTGTGATGGACTGGAGACTTTTCCATGTGTCCCTGTGATAGACTGGAGAGCTGTCCATGTGTCCCTGTGATGGACTGGAGACATTCACGTGTCCCTGTGATAGACTGGCTGGAGACTTGTCCATATGTCCTTGTGATGGACTGAAGACTTGTCCACGTGTCCCTGTGATGGACTGGAAACTTGTAAATGTGTCCCTGTGATGGACTAGAGACTTATCCACGTGTCCCTGTGATGGACTGGTGACTTGTAAATGTGTCCCTGTGATGGACTGGAGACTTGTCCACGTGTCCCTGTGATGGACTGGAGACTTGTCCATGTGTCCCTGTGATGGACTGGAGACCTGTCCATGTGTCCTGTGATGGACTGGAGACGTTCACGTGTCCCTGTGATAGACTGGAGACTTGTCCATATGTCCTTGTGATGGACTGGAGACTTGTCCATATGTCCTTGTGATGGACTGGAGACTTGTCCATATGTCCTTGTGATAGACTGGAGACCTGTCCAGGTGTCCCTGTGATGGACTGGTGACTTGTGTAGGTGTCCCTGTGATGGACTGGTGACTTGTCCACGTGTCCTTGTGACATACTAGAGACCTGTCCAGGTGTCCCTGTGATGGACTGGAGACTTTTCCATGTGTCCCTGTGATAGAATGGAGAGCTATCCATGTGTCCCTGTGATGGACTGGAGACATTCACGTGTCCCTGTGATAGACTGGCTGGAGACTTGTCCATATGTCCTTGTGATGGACTGGAGACTTGTCCACGTGTCCCTGTGATGGACTGGAAACTTGTAAATGTGTCCCTGTGATGGACTAGAGACTTATCCACGTGTCCCTGTGATGGACTGGTGACTTGTAAATGTGTCCCTGTGATGGACTGGAGACTTGTCCACGTGTCCCTGTGATAGACTGGAGACTTGTCCATGTATCCCTGTGATGGACTGGAGACCTGTCCAGGTGTCCCTGTGATGGACTGGAGACTTTTCCATGTGTCCCTGTGATAGACTGGAGAGCTGTCCACGTGTCCCTGTGATAGACTGGAGACTTGTCCATGTGTCCCTGTGATGGACTGGAGACCTGTCCAGGTGTCCCTGTGATGGACTGGAGACTTTTCCATGTGTCCCTGTGATAGACTGGAGAGCTGTCCATGTGTCCCTGTGATGGACTGGAGACATTCACGTGTCCCTGTGATAGACTGGCTGGAGACTTGTCCATATGTCCTTGTGATGGACTGAAGACTTGTCCACGTGTCCCTGTGATGGACTGGAAACTTGTAAATGTGTCCCTGTGATGGACTAGAGACTTATCCACGTGTCCCTGTGATGGACTGGTGACTTGTAAATGTGTCCCTGTGATGGACTGGAGACTTGTCCACGTGTCCCTGTGATGGACTGGAGACTTGTCCATGTGTCCCTGTGATGGACTGGAGACCTGTCCATGTGTCCTGTGATGGACTGGAGACGTCCACGTGTCCCTGTGATAGACTGGAGACTTGTCCAGATGTCCCTGTCATGGACTGGAGACTTGTCCACATGTCCCTGTGATGAACTGGAGACTTGTGCAGGTGTCCATGTGATGGACTGGAAACTTGTCCACGTGTCCCTGTGATGGACTAGAGACTTGTCCACGTGTCCCTGTGATGTACTGGTGGCTTGTCCAGCTGTCCCTGTGATGGACTGGAGACCTTTCCAGGTGTCCCTGTGATGGACTGGTGACTTGTCCACGTGTCCCTGTGATGGACTGGAGACTTGTCCTTGTGATTGTTGGATATGTGCACCGGCGACCCCCGTGACCCAAAATGGAAGAAACGGGTAAAGATAATGAATGGATGTAGCAAATGGGCAATGTTTAGGCTGATGGTCCTCCTTGATCATGTGAGCAACTGGTTTTGGCTGTCATCATAAAGTCTTTATTTATAAGACTGAGCTGAATACAGTATCTCAGACTAAGGAAGTCTTTCATCCGAAAGACTTCCTCAGTCTGAGATGCATTCAGCTCAGTCTTATAAATAAAGACTTCCTGATGACAGCCAAAACCAGTTGCTCACATGATCAATGAGGACCATCAGCCTAATCATGTGATCATATGAGCAGCTGGTTTTGGCTGTCATCAGCAAACTGTTTGATCCACTTTGAGAGGGTGCTATTTATGAGACTGAGCTGAATGTAGCACCTCAGACTGAGGAAGTCTTTATAAGACTGAGCTGAATACAGCATCTCAGACTGAGGAAGTCTTTCGTCGCTCGTAAGTCGGGGATCACCTGTACTTTACAGTGTGTTGTGATGAACCTTGTAAATAAAGTAAATTTTGTTTTAGAAATATGTTCAGGTTTATAATGTTAATGTTTTATAATATGTAAATATGTCATCTCAGAAGTCTTTCATCGCTCGTAAGTCGGGGATCACCTGTACTTTACATTGTGTTGTGATTAACCCTGCAGAAAAAGTAAAAATTTGTTTTAGAAATATGTATATGTTGATATGTTTTATAATAATGTAAATATGTCACCAGAATTTAAGTTTTTATTTTTTATTTTATTTTAAACATTTGAAGATTTTGTTATTGAAGTTTTTTTAGTGAATGTAAATAAAGTATGTGCATAATTTGTTTAATAAAAGCAGTTCAAAAAATAGTTCTCCTAATGCAGTGTCCTGTCACATTTGTGTGTTTTATGTTAATTTTATGTTAAGTAGGCGGAGTTTAAATGTCCCTTTAAAGACCCCATAATGCATGTTTGTCCTCATAAACCACATTTTTTGACGTCCTTGTAAACCACACTGGAGTCTGGGTGGTAAAACGTGCTGTGAAGCTCCTATCGGAAAGCTAAAGGGACCCAAATTTTTTTCAAAATTTTTAGAGTGCACTGAGCTTGGTCCCAGGTCGCTAGGACCTCGGGAAGGGGTAGACCCCGTATTACACCTTCGGGCGGGTTTGGCGAAAAAGTCCGGCTAAACCACATTGACAAACCTGTGTGTGTGTGTGTGTGTGTGTGTGTACAGGAAAAATTTGGACCAAAGTTTTTTTATTTTATTATTTTACTACAGATAGTTACAATTATAAGAATGTGAACAAAAAGAACAAGGAAATTTGGACCAAAGTAGAAACTAGATCTACCTAAGATCTACCTTAATTCAAGGAGTACGATTATGGAATGACTTAATGCCAAATGACAAATGTTAAGGAAGCCAAATCATTCCTTGTATTTAAGAAACTGGTAAAAAATGAATTGCTAAAAAAATATAAATGAATCTAATTTAATGTGTGATATATGTGAATTGAAAATTGACTGAGTTATTTACTTATTTTGTTATTATAGAAAATATTGTTTGAACTGTTATTAGATGAATAAGGAGCAGATTTAATAAGATTTATTCTTCATCTGCTACCTTTCATTTTATTTTTTATTTTTTTTCTATTATGAATACGTTAATTGTTGTATTTCATATTATAAAATGAATAACAAACAAACAAACAAACAACTCCTTTTCTACTTTGGTCCAAATTTTTCCTGCAGGTGGCGGTAAAACAACAGCTGCTAATGAAACTCACGAAGAAGAAATCCGCTCTGAAGTTTGAGTAAACAAAGCAAGAAACAGAAAAGAGAAAACGTTGCGTTTGATTGCGGTTCTGTTGTGTCTCTGGTCTGTTTTGTATTGGTTAACTGGACCCGAGTTCGGACTCGGTTGGACTCTGGGTTCGTGTCCTCTGGACCCATTTTGTCTCCGAGTTTCAGCGGAGCGAAATAATGGAAGCTAACAAGGTGAGCTTCCCCCTCTTTTTGGTAAATGTTATTCTTCTTGGGCTGCCTGTGCAGCGGTTTCTCCTTGTTGAGACTCTATGGTTGAGACACCGGCTTCATGCGCGTGCGGCTCTGTTGCTCTCGAGTTTAACAACGTAAAGCATGTGTCGCAAACCCGTCCGTGCGTGCGTCAAACAAAGCAGCGCCGTCATCTCGCAAAACCCCATATGAAGCTTCTTTGCGAGAGTTATTTTTTTATTCTTATTTATCACGATAGAGACGATAGAAGGAAAGTAATAATAATAATAATAATGAATTCAATTTGTAATGCACTTTTCATTAATAAAAATCTCAAAGTGCTACAATGTGTAACAAGGTAAAGATAAAAATAAAACAAGTGATAAAATCAAATAAAATCAACAATAATATCGACTAAGATCAAAGATAAAATCATGTATGTTTAGGCTTGCTTAAAAAATAAATAAAATAAAACAAGTGATAAAATCAAGTAAAATCAATAAAGATATCAGCTAAGATCAAAGATAAAATCAGGTGGAGGCAGAATAGGCTTGCTTAAAAAGTAGCACGATAGACACGTTTCTATCGTCCCCACGATATATATCGTCATATCGCACAGCCCTACACTGGTGAGCTGTGCAAGATGAAGGCAACTGGCCGTGCTATTGAGAGACGTGTAAAATCATCTGGTCTCTCTGTACATAAGCAGGCATACAAAGAACATCAGAAAGCGTACGCCTATTCTCTTAAAGAAGCACGTTCCAAATATTATTCTAACATCATCAACACCTGCCCTGGAAACTCTAAACAGCTCTTCTCCACAATAACTTGTCTGCTTAATCCCATTAAACAAACTCCTGAGGACTCTGCTCAAAAATGCGACCTGTTCCTTTTGTCATTTAAAAACAAAGTTGACACTATCAGATCTCAGCTCCACAACCTCCCTGTTCTTAGTGTGCCATCTACCTGTCTGCATTCTGGGACCCTGAACAGCTTTGAAGAAGTTGTTCAGAGTGAGGTGGAGGTCATCATCAAGAAAATTAAGCCTTCATCCTGCGCCCTGGATCCCTTCCCCTAGTCTCTCATAAAATCCAATCACTTTGCAATAAGCCCACTAATCACTCAAATAATAAATCAGTCTCTACAATCTGGTCATGTTCCACTGCCTCTAAAAACTGCCATCATTAGGCCTCTTCTGAAAAAATCTCATTTGGATCCCGACATTTTTTCTAATTACCGCCCAATTTCACACATCCCTTTTCTGTCTAAAGTGCTAGAGAAAGCAGGTGCTGCTCAGCTGCAGGACCACCAACAACACTCCCTGTATGAGAAGTTTCAGTCTGGATTCAGAGCAGCTCACAGTACCGAGACTGCATTGCTGAGAGTTACCAATGATGTCCTCATGGCTGCCGACGCTGATTCTCCTTCCATCCTTGTCCTCCTTGACCTCACTGCAGCCTTCGACACTGTGAACCATAGTATCCTCCTCCACCGTCTTCATGTGGAGGTCGGTCTCTGTGACACCGTCCTGGACTGGTTCAAATCTTTCCTCTCCAATAGGCTGGAATGTGTTAGTCTTGGCAACGCCACGTCCCAGACAGTCTGTGTCTCCTGTGGTGTCCCTCAGGGGTCAGTTCTGGGGCCCCTGCTGTTTTCCCTTTACATGCTGCCTTTAGGTCAAATTATTAATCAGTTCAACATTTCTTTTCACTGTTATGCCGACGATACACAGCTTTACATCAGGACTGGAGCATCCTCATCTTCCCCATTGTCATCTCCATCTTCACTCACTGCCCTCTCTGCCTGTCTGGAGGAAATAAGGGCATGGATGAATCAGAACTTTCTTCAATTAAACTGCTCCAAGACTGAGGCCATACTGATTGGCACCCCTCACCAGGTACAAACATCTACTATAACAACAATTTCCTTTTCTGGACAAGACATCCCCCTCTCCACCTCTGTTACAAATCTTGGAATAAAAATGGACTCTCATCTTACATTTGAAAATCACATTAAGCTTCTGTTTAAAACTTGCTTCTTCCATCTTCGAAACATCTCCAGACTTCGCCCATCCCTAACTTTTTCTGATGCTGAGAAGCTCGTCCATGCTTTTGTCTCCTCCAGGCTCGACTACTGCAATTCCCTGTTTATTAGAATCCCTAGTAAATACCTTCAGAAGCTTCAATATTTTCAAAACAGTGCAGCAAGGATTTTGTTGAGAGTTCGTAAATTTGAACATATTACACCCATTCTCCATAACCTTCATTGGCTTCCTTTCGCCTACAGAATTCAGTACAAAACTGCTCTCATTACACATCAATGCTTACACAGAACTTCACCAGATTATCTAAAGGACATTCTTGTTCCATACTCAATCCACCCGGTCTCTGCGGTCACAGGACTGTAATATCCTTCACGTTCCGAGAACCAAATTAAGGACCATGGGAGACCGGGCCTTCAGTGTGGCTGTCCCCCGCCTGTGGAACTCTCTTCCTGACTGCCTGAGAGCCCCACAGTCACTGGTTGACTTTAAGAGCGGCTTGAAGACCTTTCTTTTTAACCGAGCATACTCTGCCTTCTCATGATTCTATCTTTGATCTTAGTTGATACTTTTATTGATTTTACTTGTTTTATTACTTGTTATTGACATTTAATTCTGTTGCACTTTGTAGCACTTTGAGATTTTCATTAATGAAAAGTGCATTATAAATTAAATTCATTATTATTATTATTCCTAAATCAATTCACGAAATGGTCAGATCTGCTAGATTTAAATTGTTTCGGTTTGACTTTTTCCAGACTGCCTCGGGGGCGCTACAAAAATAAATTATAAAAAATCGAATTTTATCTCAAATGTTTCATCCAGGCCAACAGTCAGTAAATTTAAGCCATATAATTACACACTGGTAGCAGAAAAAATATCCACCGAGTGGTTTTTGAGCTGTTTATCTGAACAGTTAGCCTGGCCCTCACCAGGCTACCTGGACTGGACAGGCTAACGCAACATACGTCACGGCCAAACGTTAACGATTGGGTAACCTCAGCAGAGGCCACGCCTCCAGCAAGAATCTGTTCTCTATAGGAGAAACTCCAGACCCTAGTACGAAGCGAAGTGAAAGACAAGGGTCTGGTTTTAACCAGGCTAGGGGTTGCCACAATGAAACAAGTTTCAAATTAAAAACTAAAAATTCAAACTAGTAAACATTATTGAACAGCTTTTTTATTTTAATTTGAGACTTGAACATCTCTATTTCTGATCTCAGTTGCATGAGAACCTCCTCTCACTGCAATAAAAGGCATATTGAATCATTTGAAATGTTTTCTTCTTTTTTTAATATATGCTCATTTTGGTCACTTAAACTTGGGAATCGCCCTTCAGCCATTTCCAAAATCAAAAGCAAACTTCAGCTTTGTACAGTAAATGAAATGGTGAATAAACATGTACCACTGCTGGATGGACAGTGTGATCCGGTGAGTAGCTGTGGGTCTAGTTTGTGCATCATGTGACTTTATAGCACCTGTAAGGTCTGGTCTTTGGTTTGGTGTCTGATCCATGATTTTACATTCAGTACCAGCTGCAGTAGCCAGTAGAGCATCCAGCGTTGCCTGTCTCTGATTTTTTTTTCCCCAGCGTCTTTCGCTCGCAAGTCGGCGACGGGGTTTAGGCGCTTTGTCGCAAAAAATTGTTGGCATGGCATTTGAATTTAGCTTTCACAGGTAAAGACCACCTGTCAGCTCCTTCATCCATTCTGACCGTACAAATGACTCAAAGTAATAATAATAATAATAATGAATTTAATTTATAACGCACTTTGTGCAACAAAATCAAAGGTCAAATAAAACAAGTGATAAAACAAGTAAAATCAATAATAATCAAAGTCTTCTGGAGAGAAGTGCTGTGAGCACAAATGTGGGTCTTTCGGAAGTTTACTTCTTCCGACGGCTTTTTCCACAATGTGCTCTACTTTTTTTTTTCATGTAGGAAGCTGTGCACACTCAACTCACTTTTTCTACCTTTTTCTGTTTTGAAATTACAGTCAACATCAATGCAGTGTGGCATTATGTTGACATTATGAATGTTTTTGTGATGCTCTCATTTGTTTAGATTTGTTTTTATTTTTATTGGCTTATTGTGCATCATGTGACTTTCCTAATTTATTGCACCTGTGAAGCTGTGATTAATAAAAGGTGTGTGCTACTTCAAACATTCTCTGAAGAGTGAGGTGGAGTAACACGAAACCAAACCATGTTTCAAGTGTCACGTTTAATGCTGTGCCAAAAGTGAACTCTGTTAACAGGTTATGGGCCAAGAGTGTTTGAACAGTTTGGAAAGATGAACAGAAGAGAAAAGGAAATAGCATCCAGCTACTGGTCAAGACTTCTTTTTGATGGAGATGAGAAAAACTACAAATTATGGGAAACAAAGTTTCTAGGACATCTTCGATTAAAAGGGCTCAAAGATACAATATTGACAAGACCTACTGATGAAGAAGAAGACGCAAAGAAAAATGCTAAAGCGTATGCAGAGCTCATTCAGTTTTTGGATGACAAGAGTTTATCACTTACCATGCATGACGCGGCAGACGATGGGCGTGCGGCGCTTTGAATCCTACGTGAACATTACGCCGGCAAAGGGAAACCCAGAGTGATCAACTTGTATACTGAGCCGACTTCACTGCAGAAATCACCCAGTGAGTCGGTAACGGAGTACATCATCAGAGCTGAGACCGCAATCACCGCTTTAAGAAGTGCAGGTGAGGATTTGAGTGACGGACTTCTGATAGCCATAGCCCTGACGGGTCTTCCAGAGACATTTAAACCATTTGCTATTTATATCACTCAAAGTGAAGATGGTGATAAAATGACCTTTGCAGAGTTTAAGACAAAACTCAAAAGTTTTGAAGACATTGAAAATATGCGTGCATGTGTATCTGAGGCAGAGGTGGGTAGGAACGAGTTATATTTACTCAGTTACATTTACTTAAGTAGCTTTTTGAGAAAATTGTACTTGTGAGAGTAGTTTAAATGTGAAAGACTTGTACTTTTACTTGAGTAAATTTTAGGGGAGAAAACCGCAACTTTTACTCAGTTACTTTGGGTTTTCTGCCGATCGCTACAGTTACTTTTGTTTCAAGTATGTAAAAACATTTGCAGCAAAATTATTGCGTAACTTATTGTCACCTGACATGTAACCAATCAAGTGAAGCCAACCAGTCACGTGACCACAACAAACTCTCCGCGCGGGCCATGTTGAGTGACGTCGGAGATTCTGGTAAACAGTTAGTGCTGTTTATAGGATGTCAAAATGTAAGAAAACGAGTTCCAACATAGGGCTGGGCGATATGGACAAAAATTCATATCTCGATATTGTTATGATATATCTCGATATACGATATATATCTCGATATAATTTTCTTTCCATAAAAGAATAACAAAAATATATTTCTGAGTCAAAGCTTTGTCCCAGTTGTCACACAGCTACATTTATTAACAAACAGCTGTAACTCTACAAAATAAATGTCTAAAAAATGAACTATTTACATACATTTCTTTATTTTTTTAGACATTTATTTACACCTATTAAATAATAATCCTCTTCAGCTGATGGCAGCTGTGGCTGAGAAGCTAGAGCAGTCTGGGAGTTCAATTCCACCAGCTGTCACATGACACATGCTGAAGTGTTCCTGGGCAGTGGGCAACACTGAACCCCTCATTGCCTCTGATGTGTGTCCCATCAGTGTATGAATGTGATAAAGTACTGATTAATACTTGTACAGATCTAGTAGAGTGCTGTATGAATGGGTAAATGAGGACACAGATTGTGTTTTAAAGAGCTTTGAGTGTCTTGATAAGATAGATAGTATCCGGTTTTATTGTGAAAGGGTCAGGGGGTTGTTTCCGGGTTCACGAAGAATAAAGACGTTCTCTAGTTGCTCTACAAAGCGTCTCATTGAATCCTTGTGTAAAAACACGACAGCCTCCACTCAGAAACGTGAACAGAGAGGCAGAGACATTATTAAATCAGCAGTTTATCATAGCGCCAAAGACACGGTCAGTCTCAGCTGTGGAAGAAGACGGCTAAAGCGTTAGCCATCTTGTTAGCCGCTAAGGACCGTATCTTTAGCGATATATGATAAACTGCTGATTTATTAATGTCTCCACCTCTCTCTGCTCCTTCATAAAGCTCTGTGGGTGCGCGCACGGCTAAAAGAGCTCGGACCCGTGGTTTGTTTGAAGGATTCCTTCTCCTCAGCAGCGGCTGAGCGGCTCCTCATATCTGCCGTGTTTGTTGTGCTGAAAGTCTCTCCGCCCACCTCCTGCAGCAGGAAGGAGGAGGAGGCGCTGAGGGGCCGGGTGAGAAGGAGGGGGGCGAGTGGAAGAAAGGCAGCAGCAGCGGGATTTTCAAGTCCATCTCGATATAAACGATATTGTCTCGTCTTGTATCTCTTTAGAAAAAATATCGATATTTTAAAAATATCGATATATCGCCCAGCCCTAGCACCCGTGTATTCACTGAGTCCTGGTTCCTGTAACAATAAAGATTAATAGCTGTGTGGAGTGTGCATGTTTTACTGTGAGAATGGACAAAGATTTAAAAGCTGAGATGGAAGGGAATTTTAGTCAGAGGTGCGGAAGCACCTTATTTAAACCCATAGAAGAACAAAAAACGATCATAATTCAAGCAATAACCATGTCAGTGCAAGACAGAAAACAGGAAAAACAGCTCTTAAAAAAATTAGAGGAATTAACTGACAAAACAGGCAAAAGTAACGTGGTGAGTTTAATATGGGAAAAAATAAGGAAGTGTAGAGAAGAAACAGAGGAGTTTGAAAAGCAAAAGAAAGAGGCCAATGCTTTACAAAAAGGGAAATATAGAAAATTGTTGACTGCATCAGACAGCAGTTGCAAAGAGTGGTTTAAACTGGTTTTAATAGCACAAGGAGTGTTACATTTACTGACTATGGAGAAGAGTGAGAAAACAGGAAGTCTTGAGCCTCCACCCTATAACAGCACCCCACCAGCACCATCGGTAAAAAGCATGTACCCAATATATCATGTAGAAGGGGGCGTGGTAAAGATAGAAGAAGCTCCCTCCACCTTGGAGCAAGAGAATTCCATGACATCAGAGAGTCTGGTTACTAAGAGTGAGGTGGGATCAGTGAGTGCATCAGACTTCAGAGACTTTATGAACACACATGGGTCCCAAAAGGCAGCTGTCAGCTCAATATCTATAACCCCTCCTCCCTTCTCTCCAATAACCCCCCCAAGGTCACAGGCGTCATTTTAACATCCAAGCTTCAGTCCAGTTGGAGACGTTCTAAGTTCTGAAATGTTCAGAAACAATCCTGTGTTATTGTTCGGGGAGGAGATGCTCTCTGAAGAAAACAGACACGTTGGGTATTTATAGGGATGCTGTTTGGAAATATTATTTTAAGGAGACCGCTGTCAGTGCATTTCCTAAGAAAACAAAATGCCTAAGAAAGCTAAGACAAATGAGTTGACCGAGGATGCTCTCTGTTTGCAAGGCAAAAATATCCTAGAGTACGGATATTTTCACAGGAGGCTTTTTGACTTTCAAATGAGGAAACGTAACTTTGCTATAGTACAGACTTCAGTGAAAACATGAAGTGAGTAATTTAATCCAAACTACAAAGTTCCTGGAGAAACTTTGATGGGAACTGCCACTTGATGGCCATTTTAAAATTTAGATGAGGTCATGTGACCTCAGTGTGG
>JBBPBX010088921.1:0-10025 GCA_038048925.1 Garcialebias charrua
ACATTACAGGTAGTCCCCGACTTACGAGCGAGTTCCGTTCCTCCGAGGCGCTCGTAAAGCGAAAATTCGTAACTTGGAACGGCCGCCACGTGTCTCGTAAGTCCGGAATTTCGCTCGTAAGTTGGAACGGTTTTGCTAGCGCGACTACAAACACTCGTTTTTCATCGAAAAACTGCTTACGAGTGCATAAAAATGATCGGAAACGTGTGTCCACATGTTTAGCTAACGAACTGTGGTGAAAAATCACAGAAAAACTTGGTATTTTTTGCGTTTTTTCCAAAAATTCGCCAGCTCGTAAGTCCGGAACCTCGTAGGTCAGAGCGCTCGTAAGTCGGGGACTACCTGTACTACACGCATACATACATATTACACGCATACATACATATTACATATATACTACACGCATAGATACATATTACATATATACTACACGCATACATACATATTACATATATACTACACGCATACATACATATTACATATATACTACACGCATACATACATATTACATATATACTACACGCATACATACATATTACATATATACTACATACATATTACATATATACTACATACATACATATTACATATATACTACATACATACATATATACTACATACATATTGGTAAGGTACGATCAGATGATTAAAGTGATTAGACTTGATGTTGACTGGGCTATAGGAATAGAGTTCAGCTTCAGGGATAAAAAGTTCATTATACTGAATATATATACACCTTATGAAAGCCCCGAGAATGAAGATGAATATCTTAATAGGCTGGCATATATTGTGTCATTTATTCAGGACAATCCATCCACTTGTTTTTTTATTGTGGGGGATATGAATGCTGACGTGACAGATTGTAAGTCATTATTTGCCAATCACTTAAAGCAATTTTGTTCCAGCAATAAGTTGATCCTATCCAGTGAAGTGCTCTTGCCTGTAGATAGCTACACTTACATTAGTGAGGCGTGGTACACAACTTCGTGGTTGGACCACTGTATCTGCACGGAGGATGCACATACCTCTTTAAAGACCATCAGGATTAATTATGAATTTGCAACATCTGATCATATCCCTGTCTCCTTGTCTATAGATATGGGTAATCTACCAGCCCTTTTGCCTGAAAACAATGACAGGCGAGAAGGAAAAATAAATTGGGACAATCTGACTGAGCAGGAGCTGAATCTATACTGCACCCAGTCTGAAACCTTGCTGAATACTATTGTTTTGCCAAAAAGTGCAGTGAGATGTTCGGACATGAACTGCAAAAATACGCAACATGGCACAGAGTTGTGCTCTCTATATGAGGAAGTGTTAAAATCACTTCTTATCTCAAGTAGATCTTTGCACAAAATTAAAAAGCATCAAGCCAAGCCAGGGTGGAATGAATATGCAAAAGAACTTCATGCTGAAGCCAGAAGGGCTTTTAAACTGTGGGCTGAATCAGGCAAACCTACACATGGTCCAGTATTTGATTTTAAGAAGAGGACAAATGCTAATTTTAAATATGTTTTACGATTTATTAAGAGGAATGAAAACGCACTTAAATCTGAGTCACTTGCAATGAAATTACAACATAACAGTCCTACAGAATTCTGGAAAGAAATTAAAAGAGTCAATAATGTAAAAACCTCCTTGCCAACAAACATTGATGGTGCAAATGGACCAGATGAAATTATGCAATTATGGAAGGAACACTATCATGAACTGTTTAACCGTAATAAAAGTAATCCCTTTGTGTTGAACGACATAGACAAACATGAAGATGTTACTATTTCTGCACAAGAAGTTGTGGATATTGTTATGAAGCTGAAAAATAATAAGGCATGTGGCGCGGATAAGATATCCGCAGAGCACTTAAAATTTGCAAGCAGGAAACTTTTTCCCTTGCTTGCCATTTGTTTCACTGGGTTTTTAATTCATGGCATTTTACCAGATTCTATACTGTCTGTGATTTTAGTGCCTATTGTTAAGAATAAGGCTGGTAAGATAAATAGCAAAGACAACTATCGACCTATAGCTCTAGCCAGTATTTTATCAAAGGTCTTGGAGAGAGCTATGTTAAACAGAATGGAGAAGTTTCTCCTGACTTCCGACAATCAGTTTGGCTTCAAACCAAACCTTGGCACTGATATGTGCATTTTTGCTCTCAAGGAGATCTTGGATCTATACAATAGGCATAATACCACAATTTTTACGTGTTTTATAGATGCTTCAAAAGCGTTTGATCATGTAAATCATGGGAAATTGTTTTATAAATTGCATGAAAGAGGAGTACCAAAATATCTTTTAAGAATCTTAGTGTATTGGTATGCTCACCAGTCCATGTGTGTAAAATGGGGAAAATCTGTTTCATCGTCTTTTTATGTGAGTAATGGTGTGCGACAAGGCAGCATTTTGTCTCCTTGCTTTTTTAACGTGTATATGGATGATTTATCTAAACTGCTGAATCAATGTAGGACTGGTTGTTGGGTTGGTAATAGAACCATCAACCACCTAATGTATGCTGATGATCTCGTTATATTTTGTCCATATAGTGCTGGTCTGCAGCAACTGTTAAGAGTTTGCTCGCAGTATGGACTGGACTTTGACATCAAATATAATGCAATAAAAAGTATCATCATGATTATCAGGAGCAAAGAGGACACTAAATTATCTTTCCCTGACTTCACTCTGTCTGGCAACATCCTCCAAGTCAGTGAGGAGGTGAAATACTTGGGACATTACATAACCGCTGACCTGTCTGATGACAGGGACATTTACAGGCAGCGTTGTATGCAATATGTACAAGCTAATGTGCTTCTTCGGAGGTTCTCTATGTGCTCAGTGTCTGTAAAAACTGCACTCTTCAAAACATATTGTACCCCAATGTACACTGCACACCTGTGGCGGCATTACAGAAAGAGCAGTATGCATAAACTACAGGTGGCATACAATGATGGCATGAGGATGCTGCTTAAGGTGCCGCGATGGAGTAGTGCCAGCCAGATGTTTGCAAATGCCAATGTACCAACTTGTGCAGCTGTGCTTCGTAACCTTATGTACAGATGTATGTGTAGGCTAACAAACTCTGCAAATAGCATCATCTATACTCTGACCAACCCTGCACAAAGCTCGGTTAGGTTCTATTCAAGTCTGTGGAATCACTGGCGCCTCAAATTATTTGGCAATGGATGAACATTCTATTTTTACTGTGTCTTGTTGATGTTGTCTTTTTAATTTTTTATATATTTTTATTTTTGGTGGTGGTTGTTTTTGTTACTATGGACCATATGCGTCTGAAATAAAGTTTTGATTGATTGATTGATTGATTGATTGCATATATGGTCAAGGTCACCCTTGTAAAAGAGATCTCAATCTCAACGGGCTCTACCTGGTTAAATAAAGGTGATTGATTGATTGATTGATATATACTACATACATACATACATATATACTACATGCATACATACATATTACATATACTTACTACACGCATACATACATATTACATATATACTACACGCATACATACATATTACATATATACTACACGCATACATACATATTACATATATACTACACGCATACATACATATTACATATATACTACACGCATACATACATATTACATACATACTACACGCATACATACATATTACATACATACTACACACATACATAATACATACATACTACATGCTACATACATACATGCTACATAACACATATGCAGTGCTTTAAAGAAATTTCTTCAAATGAACATTCACTTGGCCTAAGGATGAGCTGCTTAGATTTTAGTGGTCAAGGTTAGGATCACATAACCAATCATTCTGTTCTCTTTATATTCCAGGACATTGAATCCAGAGAGGCTGAGGCAGACATTGCGGAGAAGACCATGGGCATCTACACTGTCCGAGCAGAGGGTCGTGGTCCTGATGGTCCAGGTAATGGACGCTTTGCTGATGTTGGAGTTGTGCTGGAAGGTGTGGAAGTCCTCCATAACCTACAGAGTGTCAGCCATGCGTGCGTGATGCTTTATGGACTGATCTATGCACTCAACTTGAGCTATCCGAAAAGCCTGACCCGTACATTCGAGGTGTACCAGAAAATCCTGATGAACCTGGACTCAGCCAAGCTGTCACCAAAAGTACAGACACTGAAACTCAAATTGCCCCAGTGATTTGGCTGGCAATAATGCACATACACAGCTACCTGATTTTTTGTCAGTTTCTCCATCATACAGACTGTTTAAATCCCTTATAGTTTTTGAAGGGTGTGTCAGGAAAATACCTGTTTAATGTTCTTTTTTTTTTCTTTTGATGTTGAAGCACTTAACAGGAAGTGATGTGTGAATGTGGCTGTGTAGGTGAGTTCTTATGCAAGTTCATAGATGGTTGGTTTCTAAAATGTTTTAGCGGGACATATTGTATTACCTCAGCTCAAACCAGATTTTTTTTCTTGAATTGTTTCCAGATTCAGTGGAGTTAAGTGTTACAAAGATTTGTTCTAAAAGGTGCTTAAGTTTCTACAAAATCCACTAAGGTGAAGTCTTTATTTTTTTTACTTGTAATATTTTAGGAAAAGTATGGCCAAAATGGGACCTATGGTCTTGTGAATATGCACAAGTGAAACTTTAATTTTGATATTATAATTTTGTGTATTTAATATGATTTGAAGTTTAATAAAGATGTTGAAAGAACAACAACTGATTGGTTCATTAAGATTGTTGGTATGAATGGAAAGGAATTGCATAAATGTTATGCATTTTGATTAATTTAGTTCATTACATATGCATAAATGACATGTAATTAAAATAAATATATGCTATTTATATTGAATAATAAACCTGATTATTATGCAAATTAAAATAATATTCTTTATGTATTTGAAATAAATACCCTCAAGATTATTCATTTAGAGTAATTATATGTTATTAATTCTGAATACATAAACCTGAGGGTTATGCATTTAAAATAAATAGGCCTTATTACATGAATGAATATGCATCATGTAAGGTTTATTTCATAGGTTTGCCTTAAAGCTCCACTGACATGTTCTTTTAACTTTTCAAAAAATGGCACAACATATATAAATATTAAGATAGACCTCTGACCGTTTTTGCTAAAATAATGTTCAATGAATGAAATTTCCTCTCAAAATATTTTAAATTTAGCGCCGTTTTTTTAGACCGTAAATCCGGATTTTCCGGTCACGTGTCAGCAGAACCGATCTGACGTCACGTCCGATACTGAACTCTGCTCAAACCGTACATTGAATGGACAAAAATATAAACGCATCCGTCGAATTTAGCCAATTAAAACTACATTTTAGCGATTTGACTTCAGTTTGGGGAAAAAAAAGTTATTTTGAGTGATGCACAACGAACGGAAAGGTTTATATTCTCCGTGTTGCTTCTGTAAGAGTTATCACGATAGCTCTGCTGCCATCTGGTGCTCAATGTGAAACCTCCCTTGAAAAAAAAAAGCAATACGGAGAATATAAACCTTTCCGTTCGTTGTGCATCACTCAAAATAACTTTTTTTTCCCCAAACTGAAGCCAAATCGCTAAAATGTAGTTTTAATTGGCTAAATTCGACGGATGCGTTTATATTTTTGTCCATTCAATGTACGGTTTGAGCAGAGTTCAGTATCGGACGTGACGTCAGATCGGTTCTGCTGACACGTGACCGGAAAATCCGGATTTACGGTCTAAAAAAACGGCGCTAAATTTAAAATATTTTGAGAGGAAATTTCATTCATTGAACATTATTTTAGCAAAAACGGTCAGAGGTCTATCTTAATATTTATATATGTTGTGCCATTTTTTGAAAAGTTAAAAGAACATGTCAGTGGAGCTTTAAAATTATCTAATAAAAAGACACGCAATTTTGTCATTTAATAAAATTACATAAATCTTAAAAATTGGGGTTAAATATTTCTGTGAGTGTACTTTATATCTGTAGACAAATATTTCTTAAAGTTCTGGCAAGAATAAGTTTAAGGAGAAAGTTTAGGAGGAAGAATGGAAGGAAAGATAGGAGGGGTATTATCTTGACGTGAGTTTAACCAAGAACATGGCAGCTCCTCTGCGGTTTCCGCTCGACTCCGGTCCCGCTAATGAACATCGACGTTTTACCTTTGCGAAGATTCTCGGTCTCTGCTCCGGTAAACTAGTCCCAGCCTTACGTGCACGGACCGTCCGTCCTGCTACGGTTTATAGGCTTCCAGCGTCCATCTTACAGCGGCTCGCTCAAGTCCGCATCCACCTCACAGAGGTAACAACCTCAGTTCCGGTTTTGGCTTTTCAAGATAAAAGATTCCTTGAAGGAATTTCATTAAGGTAGAGCTTTTTGAAGCCCGGAGCGGACTTATAGCCAGCGATGCTATGAGTCCTTAACTGATGACGTGTCCTTAGCGTTTGACAGACGTTCATTCAGCTCTTTGGAGAACCTCATGGTTTAAGCTCCTCCAGCAGACTGAAGGGAGATACAGGAAGTGGAACCTTAAAAAGGAAATTTGACCCAGTTTCATTCACTCTGTTCACTGGCTGTTCATCAAGGAACAGGAGGGACCTTACTTAGGTCAAAAGGTTTATCAAAAGTTAAAGGAGTGAAGATTATTCAGTGAACGTATTTAGAAAAGAGACAGAAACTCATCGCCAGTTATACAGATTACTGATTAAGCGTTTGATTAAAGCTGCACTATGTAAGTTTGAAATGCAGTCTGTAACTTTTCTAACAATATATTTTTTAGCATATTTCTTCACTCTGTCACTATCTACTGACAAACTGATGTTAGACAAAGTAATCTCTGAAAAAACTATAGTCCCCTTGCTTCTCTATCAGCATTTATAAAAACACTAAAAACACAGAGTGACCCGGACAATGACCAGCCAATCAAAACAGAGTTGTTTGTCACGCCCCAACCCACGCCCCCACCTGTCACAGCCTCAGTGCCGCGCACATTCTCATTCAAAGGATTGCAAAGTGATGCAGGACTGTTTTGTATGTGACACAAA
The DNA here is from genome assembly GCA_038048925.1 of Garcialebias charrua. NCBI lineage: Eukaryota > Metazoa > Chordata > Actinopteri > Cyprinodontiformes > Rivulidae > Garcialebias > Garcialebias charrua. Next base: position 7,004 of record JBBPBX010088921.1, read on the forward strand.
TGTATTAATTGGGCAGCACGGTGGCACAACTGGTAGAGCTGCTGCCTCTCAGCGAGAAGGTTGCCGGTTCAAATCCCGGTCCGGGGCCTTTCTGGGTGGAGTTTGCATGTTCTCCCCGTGCATGCGTGGGTTTCCTCCGGGTACTCCGGTTTCCTCCCACAGACCAAAAAACATGCTTGTTAGGCTGATTGGTGACTCTAAATTGACCCTAGGTGTGAGTGTGAGAGTGGATGGTTGTTTGGTGTGAGTGAGACAGGTCCCTCTTGTAAATGAGTCCCCGTGACTCAACGAGGCTAGCCTGTATAAATAAAGGTTGAATGAATGAATGAATGAATTAAATATCCCTTCTTCATACCAGAGCTGGACTTTTATTTTGTTTTTTTGCCAAAAGTCAAGTGATCGCTTCATCCTTCACTGACAGGAATGAGGAAATGGATTTGTCACGACTCACGAGCGAATTAAATCATGTCCAAAGTGGCTGGTGAAGCTCTGCTGATTTCAGGGTGTTTTTGTGTTGTTGGACGAGTGATTCATGGTTTTATTATATTTTTAGAACGTTATATTAACATATAATCACAGAACTTCGCAGCGCAGAGACAGGACATGTAGTGGGGGCGGAGCATTCCAGACATACCAGACCTGCACTGACAGACATGAGGAAGTCACGAGCGAATTAAATCATGTCCAACGTTGCTTCGTGAACCTCTGCTGATTTCTGCTGGTTTTTGTGTTGTTGGACAAGTGCTCCATGGTTTTATTATATTTTTAAAACGTTTTATTAACATATAATCACAGAACTTCGCAGCGCAGACAGGACATGTAGTGGGGGCGGAGCATTCCAGACCTGCACTGACAGAAAGAGGAAGTCACGAGCGAATTAAATCATGTCCAACGTTGCTTCGTGAAGCTCTGATGATTTCTGCTGGTTTTTGTGTTGTTGGACAAGTGCTCCATGGTTTTATTATATTTTTAAAACGTTTTATTAACATATAATCACAGAATATTGAAGCGCTCCGAGCAGACACACAGCAGGGGGCGGAGCTGCAGAACTCAAGTCCAACAGAGAACGCAGAATGCTTTTACCTGATGATATTTTTTCTAAGTCACAGCGGCCTGCAGAAACTACATAGTGAATCTTTAACGTCTTAACATTTCTAAACAAATCTGAAAAGTTCAACTTGACATACTGTATTTCTCAAATTTAGACACAGTTTGATTCATCATATGAAAAAGTGACCAGCATTGGTAACAGCATAAACCATGATCATACAATGCCAAGAGTTATTCTGTTAATTAATTCTGAATTAACACAAATTAAAAGGAAGTCTCTTATGAAATAATATGTGTCTTGATTCAAATTATTAATAAAACTGTGGTAAAGTGTCTCACTGAGAGAATCAGTGAAAGGTGCTTCGATACAGTTCAGAGAGATGTGAAAAGGTGTAAATCCAGTTCAGAGATGAAGGTCTGTATCACTACACTTGTCAACCATAAAATAGTCAGTTTGTTCGCCATAACATGTTTGTCAATCTGGAAGTCCCACAAAACACCACCACCCTACGTGGAATCTCCCACTTTAACTGTGGGACCCCCTGTCCATACTCAGTACAGATGTTCCACTATTCCAGCCACTTGGTATAGTGTTCCATGTGTGCTTTGCCTTCCTGAATTTTGCATCCTACCATTAAGTAGAATATTATTATGTGTTGAACTGGCTCAGGTGCACCTTTGCACAGTCTGCATCTTTGGTCCTGTCAGGTGTGACATACCCCAGCCTCTGTTGCTCTTGTGTTGCTGTGATTCATATATTTGTGTTTTCGTTCAGTCCAGCCCTCTCCAGTCACTGGTAGAATTTGTTGACATGTGTATGAACACATGTGAACACACCCTGGTCCACCACTGACCTGAAGGAGCTGCTAAACAAGAAAAAATAACCTTCAGGGAGGGAGGCAGGGAATTATTGAGGAGTGCACAGAAGCAGCTAAAATTCAAGATAAGAACTAGCAAGGAGGTGTACAAGAAGAAGCTGGAGAGCAAGCTCCAGCAGATCAATATCAGAGAGGTGTGGTCAGGGATGAAAAAGATCACAGGCTTCAAGCAGAAGGATGGAAGCCTGAACAGAGCCAATGAACTGAACACGTTCTTCAATAGGTTCAATTCACTAATTTTAGTGAAGAAAGAGTTTTAAATTGTTCTAGATCTAAAACAACCTCGTAAATACTAAGCTTGTATATTTGTTTAAAATGATTTGATTTATTTTATTTGTTGGGTCTAAGTTTGTTGTTTTCTTGTGTTTGGAAATATTGTAGTACTCTGCTTTCAGCAACAAAGCCGTAATTTGGGTAAGTGTCCTTTTAAAAGGGGGTCGGTCAGCCTTTTGGACGATGGACCTGATCGAAATTTAGAAAAATCGTCCAAGTGTCAGTCACTACAACAGATTCATAGAAGGTTTCATAATGTCATAGCTCAGGAGATCCAGAGAACACGAGACCGAGACGAGCAAAACCCAGAGGGGAATAAAAGTTTAACAGTGTTGATTATTTACAGTGAAAATGGTAACAGTTCCTCCACTGGGAACCCTGGAATTGGAGGTGAGGGGTGAGGTGAGTCTTTGAGTAATAATTTGATCGTTCTGTTTCCTTACAGGTGTTGGAGGTGGAGGGAGCATGGCGTTGGTTCGAAGAGCCACAGAAGAGGAACAGAAGGTCCAGGAGGCACTGGTATCTAGAACGACGGGTCACGGAGGAACACGGGGAGACACAGGTTCAGTTCACTTTCAGATGGACTTCTGTCAGCGATCCATTCCCCAAATGGACGTTCATTCAGCCGCTGCACTCAGCGGACGCGTGCGGCCGACGACTCATACAGGTGAGATCACAAAATATCCAACATGTCAGAGCAGGGATTTAATGCACTTTGACAGCCATGAAAGGACAAACACCCCCTCAGCTCCGATCTTCTGTCACCGTTATTCAGCCGCACGCATCCGTTGATCGTTAATAACTATATAAGGTCAAAACTT
>JBBPBX010088922.1:0-14402 GCA_038048925.1 Garcialebias charrua
TTAACTTTGTTTTTTGTTTTTTTTACCTGGATTATTGAGCATGAACTTTGATGTTCACCTGAAACCACTGAACAGGCTCTAGATCACAAACATCCTTCAGAATACCAAGATGATGTATGGTAAGACATCTATTCGTGGGAAGGTGCTCTGATTCCACTGTTCACCAGTGTTCTGTAGAATAACTCCGTTCACCTGTGAATATTAACCTCGGTGGTCTCGTCTTGCCGTCGCTGTGCAGATAAAAGTTTCCCCAGGTTGGAGGGGAAGTGCACAGAGAGCAGCCTGCTGGTGCAGCTGCACCACGGGGGCAACTCGGATATCCAGTGGGAACTCTTCCTCGGAGCCCGAAAGCTGGACTGGGACCTGGTGAAGATGGGTGGGCTCAACGTGGAGGCAGAGGATGACTACCTGACTGTGGGGATTCCTTTCCACAGCCCTGTGGTGATTTATGAGGTGTTGCATCTTTACTTCATTTTTATTTATTTTTAGTACATTTTAATTACCGTATTTTCCGGCATATAAGTTGCTCTAGAGGACAAGTCGCATTAGTCAAAAAAAAAGAATCATGAAGAGGAAAAACAACATACCGGTATACAATTTGCAGGACTGACAGATACAGGTAGTCCTCGACTTACGACGTAGATCCGTTCCTACGCAGCGTCGTAAACCGATTTTCGACGTAAGTCAGAATATACGTACTGTTACGACCCGTAAAGGCCAAAACATACAAAGTGGACACTGGATACAGAAAAGAATTGAAACAAATTTTATTGAACTAAAATAAAGCACTCCAGGCTGGCATGCTCCTCCCAGGCTTCTCCCACCAGGACTGGAGCGTCCTCGACTAGCTCAGCATCCAAAGGAAAAACTAAATAATAAAAAGTTCAAAGAAATGGTGGACCGGTGAGTCTGGCCAAAAAGAATAAAACACCACCCAGGCAAACCCAACCCTGTACAGGGCCGTCGTGTCTCCCCAGGTGACGATCTACCTTACAAAAAGTCCCTCTACACAAACAAAAGGCGAAAACAGGACTGCCAGCACTCACACAGTCAAAAGTACAACTAAAAAGAAAAGAAGAAAAGGTAACAGTCCCTCACTGTTAACCCCAGCTGTCCTCCTCCTGGACAACTGCCCAAACATTGCCCTCAGTGTCTCCAAAGTTAACTCAAACAAGTCTCACAGGCACAGGCCCACACCTCTAAGTCTAGGCCAAAGTTTTAACTAACACTTAAGGTGCCTCAGTCTAATCAAAACGGTCAGTCACTTTGAGAGCTTAAACAGCTCAACTACTACTCCCTTAGGCGCAAACTCACAAACAAATGGAGAGGGTAGAGCTCACCCCAATGTCTGTACACCACACAGCACCACGGCTGTCACTTAACACTGTTTTATCATAAGTGTATCTTCAGCTGGTTCCAACAAACCTTAGCTGACTTCTATTGACCACCACTAGCTTCAAACAAGCTTAAACTTGATTCACAAGCTTACACTAGCCTCCACTAGCTTACTCTAACTTCACATAACTCTAGTAAGCACTAGAGCTGTCACAAGAGCACCCTTTGCTCTACATGTGCTGTTTAGACAGCACCAGAATTTAAGAGCCTTAGCTCAACACATGATGGCCAGGGTGGGTGGAGAACACACCTGAACACACACAGGCAACACTTACAGCTACCTTAATCAAACTTGGTTTACCTTTAAAAGGTTCTAAAGTTGCTCCAACAAGCCCCTGCTTGCGTCCACCAACCTCAGCTGGCAATCTCAAAACTCCACACATGCTCCCAGCAAGGCTCCTTGCTCCTAGCAAGCCTCCACACTGCTTTCAGCAAGGCTCCACACTTTTTATGTCTCAGCCCAGAGTATTTAAAAGGCTGAGACTCAACAGGCGTTTCTGCGGAGCTAATCAAGCCTGATTAGGCTGAGTTTTAAAAAAGTGTTTCCAGGCAGGCTGCTGGTCTTTCAGCAGACTTGCAGCCAACACAAACACAACAATGATGTTTTTAAAAACTCTCACCCCCCTCAGGGTACATAACACGTACATACTGTACCATATACATGTACAGTACTGTATTACCAAGCACTTAGTCTATCCTAACACAGTAACCTACATAATTATCAAAAAACACATACGTTTGGGAGCCATAATGAAGGGCAAAAACAGTTAATGACCTACTGTACTAGAATGCTGTTGACACCGTTCTCCTCGGCCCATCCGCCACATTCCGTTTTCTGTTTACGATGTAAAACCATGTTTACAGTACAGTATTCCTCCGCCGCTGCACCGCGTACAGTACAATATTTTCTGCCGCTGCTTTACGACGTAAAACCGGTCCATCCGCCGCATTCCGTTTACGACGTAAAACCGCGTTCACAGTACAGTGCAATATTCCTCCACCACTGCACCGCGTACAGTACAATACTGTATTCTTCCGCTGCTGTGTCACGGCGTTTATGACGTAAAACTGTGTAACTCGAAATGAGGCTTTTCATAGTAAATGGGAGATGCGTTGTAACCACGAAACATCGTAAATCAAGACCGTCGCAACCCGTGGACTACCTGTATATGCAAAAAACTGCAACTTATATGCTGGAAAATATGGTATGTAGTTACATGTCAGGATTGTTCAGATCAGGAAAGCGTATGAACAAATAATATCTTACCTGTTGTAAATAGCACTTTTAATGAGTTGGAGAAACAAAGTTTAATCTTGACCCGGCTGCTGAGCTAATAGCTAGGCCAAGAGGAGCCAGGACCAAAGTGGAAAAACAAATTCAGTCTTAAAAATGTGCGAACATTGTTTTGGAAACTAGCTCACGTTAATTTTACTTTTCACAATAACTGTAGAAAGTGCAGGCTGCACATGGTGTTAGCTAGCTGCCACTGCTGCCATGTGAGCTAGCAAATAACCAGTTTATGTAAATATGAGTATGTGGCAGCACTGGGTGCAATAGCAGCAGCATCTAGCTGTTGCACTTCCTGTTTAGCCTGGAGCACATCCTGTCAAATAACTGTACAGGTAGTCCCCAAGTTAGGACGGAGATCCGTTCCTGCGTCGCAACTCGAAAATCGACGTAAGTCAGAAAATACGTCCAAACGGCACCTCATACGTACAGTACTGTATTTTACCAAGCACTTAGCCTATCCTAACACATTACCCTACATAATTATCAAAAAACACATACATTTCAGAGCCATAATGAAGGGGAAAAAATAGTTAATTTCTTACTGGGAGCTGGTGAGGCCTTCCTCCGCCTGTTAGCGTGTTAGCTCGGTGTTCCTCCAACATCTGAGGCTGCCTGTAGTTCGCACGATCCAGACTGTTTACAGTAAGGCCTGTTAGCATGTTAGCTCCATACATTTGGAGCCATAATGAAGGGAAAAAAGTTATTTTCCTACTGGGAGCTGGTGGAGTCTTCATCCATCTGTTTGCATGTTAGCTCGTTGCTTAGCTGTAGCCTCTCTGCCTCGTAAACCTCCGCCGTTTTCCTTCGTCCATCTGTCCCTCCGCAAAACCGCCGTTCAGCTCCCAGCTCATGTATCCGAGCGCAGCAACCTCTGATCGGACATGGTCCGTCCAAAGCCAGCCTCCTCATTCCTGGAGCTCTGAGACGTCCACAGAGTGCACAGAGCGTTTCCAGCTCATGTATCCGAGCGCAGCAACCTCTGATCGGACTCGCTTCGGTCAAAGCCGGCCTCCTGCTGGAGCTCCGCCTTGGTCCAGCTCTGTATCCCTCCGCCGGGCCACCTGTATTTTCCACTGAATAGTGGAAAACTACTGAGTGCTCGCTGCTTCTGTCGTCAAGCTACTGCTACTTCTACCGTCAAAAAGGAAGTACAACCGGAACTGGATTTTCAAAATAATATATATTTGGGTTTTTTTTTTTACGAGATGTGTGACGTAACCCCGAAACGTCGTAAGTCAAGGCCGTCGTAACCCGAGGACTACCTGTATTATGAAACTGACTACAGCAAAAATGTTGTAAAAATACTGTACAGGTAGTTCTTGCATTAATTCCTTTGATTATCTTATGACAATGAGGTTTTTTAAATACCATAGCCATTCAGAATCTCAGGTGTTCAGTCCTGGTCCTTGAGAGCCACTATTCTGCATTTTTTTACTGGTTTCCCTGCTCCAACACACCTGATCCAATGGTTGAATTTTCTCCAACAAAGTTCAGTCAAGTCACCTGGATTTTTTTTTTTGAGAAGTTTCTTCCTTCATCCGAAGGACTTCATCAGTCTTGAGGACTCACTGCAAACTCTGTAATAATAAATGAAAAAAACTGTCCAGATGACCTGATGGGACTTTGTTGGATTTTCTATCTGGATTATTGAGCATGAACTTTGATTATCTGTTCATAGTTTTTTTATTTTATTTATTGGATGTGAAAATGACCGTCTGTGTGCTCCACTGTGCAGAAGCTGTCGCTGCAGGGTCTTGTCGCTGGAGTAAACGTATCGCTTGTGGAAGCGGAGTCCCTAAAGGAACCCGGCCACCTGGTCCATAAATGCACCTTTCCTGCTCGAGAACTCCTGGGTACAAAGTTCAGCTCCTAACAGAAACAAAAGCTCAGTTTGCTGCTCGTTCGTTCACGTGTCCACTTCAGTTTGACGTGTCGCTCACAGTTTGTCTGCCCGAGGGGAGGATGGTTGCTATAGTTGACACCACCCACACCATCCCGCCCATCCAGCCCAACAGAACCACCCTGCTGGATCCTGACTGCGTTCCCACAGAGACGGACAGTGCCAGAGCTCTTTTTGTCTTCAGCCTCACCTCCTGTGGGACAACTGTCGCCGTGAGAAACTATTTTTTAAACCAGAATTCCCTCAGGAAATCATGTTTTCAAGCATCTGATCTGATCTCATCCCAGTAGGTCGAGGGAGACCTTCTGGTTTATGAAAACCAAATCAGTTCCAGTCAGGACTTTGTGCCTTTGGATGACCCTGTCATACACAGAGATGCTCCATACAGGTGAGGAATGAAACCTGACTCTGCTAGTAGACGAATCAAATGTATCTTCAACAAAGTTCATGCTCGTTAATCCAGGTATAAATCCAACAATGTTCAGTCAGGTCATTTTTCATTCAAGTTTATTTGATCAAGGACGGCATAATAAACAATGTTACATGTTAAAAACTAAGCAACCGTTGTTTTGTACAGTACAAAGGTTTTCTAGCCACAGGCTAATTTGCAAACTCAGTCCTTGGTTGGACTTTTGTTTAAAGACAGCTAAAATAAAATAAAAATGTAATTAAGATTAAACAGTTCCCTCACACACACACAGCTGCTCCTCTGTCCCCATGAGGTTCAGTGTTCACAGATTTGGTTTTGTTTCAACCATTTTTTCACCTGGGAATTAAAAACTCTAAGATCAGTTGATGTTTTTATTGCTGATGGTAAACTGTTCCAGATATGAGGACCTTTAAATGAGAAGGAGCATTGACCAAATGAGGTTTTGTATTTTGCAGGTTTACAGTCTCCATCAACTGCACCTCTTGTTGCAGCTCCTGAGCTGCTGACTTTTAAAATCATTCTCCTCGCCAGCTCTGGGACAAGACCATTAAAGCTGCACTATGTAACTTTGTAATGCAGTCTAACTTTTCTAACAATATATTTTTAACATATTTCTTCACTCTGTCACTATCTACTGACAGACTGATGTTAGACAAAGTAATCTCTGAAAAAAACTATAGTCCCCTTGCTTCTCTATCAGCATTTATAAAAACACTAAAAACACAGAGTGACCCGTCCTTAACCAGCCAATAAAAACAGAGTTTGTAACCAGCCAATAAAAACAGAGCTTGAATTTGAATCAGCCAATAAAAACAGAGCTTGAATTTGAATTTCAGCAGAGCCTCCCCCTCAGAGCCATATATGGCTCTGAGGGGGAGGGATCAGAATGCTTTGCCTGTTGAAAATTTTTCTAAGTTCTGCACTCTACAGAAAGTTACACATAGCACCTTTAATACATTTAAAAGTTAATTTTAAACAAAAAAAATTTAAAAAATTGTCAAAACTTAAGTTGTATTTATCAAGTATTTTACAGTGGTGCCACTTCAATGATTTTTGGTCTAGAACTTTTAGTGCTTGTGAAAACAACATCCTCATAGGTTTTAAAGCCGATTGCGTTGCTTGGCTCCAGACAGTGACACAGTATGAGAAATGAGACATAATCATGGCATGTAGGTACAACTGAGCAGATTTTCCACATAATGGTTTTAAACACTTTCCTAATGTGAACCTCAAAGTTAAGGTGAAAATCTAAAATGACACCCTGATATTTAAACTCCTCCACTTTTTGGATTTCCTTTTGATCAATCACAACTGAAAAGTTACAGACTTTACGCCGGATAGTGAAACACATTGAGACTGTTTTATTGCAGTTCAGAGTCAAACAGTGATTCTTAAACCACTGAGACACTCCCGCCATCTCCCTGTTCAGTAACTCTGCTGCCTGTTGTGGAGTCTTTGCAGATACATATATGATGGCATCATCTGCATACATCTGACATTTGGCGTATTTGCAACTGTCCGGTAAGTCGTTGATGTACAAACAGAAAAGCAATGGACCTAAAATGGAACCCTGTGGAACTCCCATAGTACATGTTTGGGGGCTAGATTTCATCCCATTAACTTTGACGCACTGTTCTCTATTTTTTAAATATGAGCTAAACCAGCTGATTGCTAACTTGGAGAAGTTATATTTACAGAGTTTATGTAAGAGCATGTCATGATTCACTGTATCAAAGGCTTTTCTCAAGTCCAGGAACACTGCTCCAACTACCTTACCATCATCTAAAGATATTTTAATATTGTTAATAAGTTATATTCATCAAGTATTTAAAATAAACCGTCCAGATGACCTGACTGAACATTGTTGAATTTATACCTGGATTATTGAGCATGAACTTTGGTGTTTTGAACACTTTGGCATGGTTGTCTTTGAGGAGTTGACAGGGGAGAGGGTGGGCCCCGGATGCCATCTTATAACCAGAAAACGTTTTTTTCCACTCTGGGAGTGAGCTGTTTATGGGATTCAGTTTGCTTTGGTGGGCTCCTCAGACTGAAGAAGTCTTTTGGATGATTGACGAAGCGTCTCGACAACAAAATCAACCGTCCAGATGACCTGACTGAACATGGTTGGATATCTTATTCAGGTTTTGTGTGTTTTAGGCTGACGATCCAGTGCCGCTACCCGACGAACGAGATGAGTACCTCTGCTGTCCAGCGTCGTCCGCCTGGAACTTTCAGCCGTCGGAGTCAAACCAACACCTGATGAAGCTGCTAACAAAAGTGTGTTTGTGTGAAACTGATTTATTCTAAATATTAAATTAATAGATTTTTTTTTTTGATTTGTGGTTCCTCGTATAAAAAAAAACCTTGCCGTTTGTGTTTATGCTAGAGAGAGAAGTCTTGATTTTAACGAAGGCTGCTCTGAAAATCTGATTTTTTACGAGTTTGTAGTTTCATTTAATTTTATTTATCCCGTAGTTTTTGTGCTCATAAACGTTAGGCTTTTTTAATTTAAGTACGCTTTAAAGGGAGGTACTCTCACCAAAATAAAACGCTGCCAATTCTCATTTGTTGTCTCGCTCTTCTGTTAATTACTGATATCTAAAACGCCAAAAAACATGTTCTAAAAATTTTTTTTTATTGGATTGTAGTCGCCTTTCTTCTTAAACCTCTAGTTTATTTTTGTCTTCTGACGTAATTGCTGCTCATCTTCCAAGCTCAAAAAACGTATTTAATATTACCGGTAGTAACATTATTTGAAATTAGTAAAGTGGAACAGCAGTCGGACTCAGTAATTCAGTGTAAACGCAAGAAAAATGTGCAGCAGTGAAAACAAATTGTTTTCTACATTCAGACGTGCAGACCAGACTTTTTACAGAAAGTTTTACAAATTATCAATTTGTTCACCTATTAACGACTTTGTGCACAAAACCTGAGTTGTTTAATAAAATTGTGTTGTGGATAATAAATATTGTAAAGTTAAAATTTCAGCCTCTGTTTTCAGTGACTTCAGTTTCATTCATCATATTCTCTATGCTTTGTAAATAAATGACTTATTTATCATTTTGCCTACTTTGTAAGCTTGTTTATCCTACCATGGTGTAAATAAAGTGATTGTACCCTGTTGGTTTGTGTTTTCTAATATTTTTGGATATGACAGAATGCAGATAACATTTTAGCATTTCCATTTGGTTAAAGAATGGTATTTTACATGTAAAAGTATTTTCTAATTTCCTTAACCTTTTAAAGTGAGAACGTGTAAAACGCTGAGCGGAAACGTGACACGTCAAAGCATTTTTATGATTTAAATGCTCACTATGTTTAAAACCTGTTTAAGTTTTGATCCTTAGCTTGGTAATGACCCCCGGTTGACTCAGTTCTGCTAAATCTGTGGTCCATAATCTGAGACCCAGGCTCCTCATATGGACATTGATTTTTTTTTTTTTTATGGTAAATGGAGCTTACTTGTATAGCACTTTCCAGCCCCCTATGAGGGGCCCCAAAGCGCTTTACAGCACCAGCCATCCACCCATTCATACACACATTCATACACCGGTAGCGGTAGTCTGCCATGCAAGTCCTACCGGGAGCAACTCGGGGTTAAGTGTCTTGCCCTTAAGTGTCTTGCCCAGGGACACAACGACACATGGTCTGGGAACTCGGGATTCGAACCTCCAACCTGATCGGGGGACGACTGCCATTACAACTACACCACTGCCGCCCCAAAGAAAGGTGAAATTTAGTTTTAAGTTATTTGGACCTTCTGACCCAAATTTGCAAAGAAATATATAAAATGCAAAAATAAACCTATCGTATGACGCCATCATTTTCTTTCTAAAGCCAATTCCTGAACTATGACAGAGCCTAGTTATTTACCTCAGTATAGTTCTCAAACTGGGGGGTGGTGAGCTGGTGCATAGAGATCCATAAAAATAAAACTTTATTTTATTTATTGTTTTACAGGTACATAGATGTTTAACAAGCTGTTAAAATACACCAAAATGCAGGAAATCCCATCGGCCCACATGCTATTTGCGTTCTGGCATTAATCTTTTTACAAATTGAGCCCTGTTACTTGGTCTGACTGCTGTTGTGATTCTGTTCAGTTTTATGTAAAGAGTTTTATGTAATATATTGAAGAAGTGGCAATACTTTTATGTTCATTAAGTGAATAGGTAAAAATTTAAAGTGTTTTTATACTGTTAATTTTCTCAAAACTAATATTTCAAAGTTTAAATTAATTTTTCTATTTATGTGTATCGAATGAAAATACCCCATGTTTAAAAGTATAAAAATTGTATAAACACTATTAAAGAACAGGTCTTAAGTATTTATGCTACATAAATATTTCCATTGCATTAAAGAGACAAATTGAAGACAATTATTTAATAAACAGGGTTATGAGGGGGTCCTTGAAACGTTTTCTCCCCTATAAGGGGTCCCTGCACTCAAAAAGTTTGACCACCCCTGATTTAACTTATTAGGTCCTACTGATCCCATGTATGTTGGAGAAAAATAAAAAACAAGCACGCCATACAAAAGCTTGGGTTTCAAGAGGTTGAGGCCAACAGTCCTGCATGCAGATCTTTCTCTCAACTGGCCTGATTAAAAGAAATGGTTTGATTGTTGGGTCCTGAGGACCAGGGTTAGAGAACTTCTTCTTCTATGGCGTTTTCTGGCAGTTTAAAAACTTTGTGTACCGCAATCAGCTGGACGGAGATGTAATTCAAGAGTCTATACTTTCAATTAAAAAAATTAATCCTTTCAGCTAATTTTGTATCTTTCAAATATTTAACAAGTGCTTTACAGTAATTATATCCTGTGACTGATTTTTCTTCAATAAAATAACCATTGTCACTGAACTCCCCATTACCCTTTCCAGTGCCTTCCTCTCTTTATTATATTTCTTACAATAAATCAACACATGTTCCACTCCTTCCAGGTCCCCACAATTAGTTAGAGAACTTGATGTGCTTGCACATGTGCAGCCTTGAGGACTTGATTACTAATTGGTTGCACCTTTGGATGTAGCTCCTGGTTGGTTGATAGTTTGAGAAACAGTCTACTAAAAGCTAGGTAGGCAGAGCTCCATGGTACTGGTTTGGTGAGCATCAAGTGGTTCTCTTCTGCTTGTGTTGGTCAGTTGGTGTAGTTTGCTAGCAGTCAGGCTAGCAGTCAGGCTAGCTTTAGACACTGCCAACACATAAGCTACTATGACTTTGAAGCTATTGTTTGAGTAAGTTGTTCCACTAGTCTCTTCAAAGTCAGGACATGTTCATCGTGGTATTTAACCCTTTTTGTGTTTCAGTGTGGCTTCACTCCTGTCTTTATGGTCCATTGCAAGATGTGACTTTAATATGGAAGGTTAGTCAGTGCTCAACTTGTTTGAATTAGATTGGTAACAAAAATAAAATCTAAATCTCGTTCACAGGAGTTCTACAAATGGAGTGTCGTGAGCGTCATCTCATGATAGCTTTGGACCTCTCAGCCACTGGAAATGATCCTCATTTTGAGGCGGTTGGTGAGTTTTGATTACCTCCAAAGCGATTGAACCACCGTTAAAGTGGATCCTGAAATGCTGAACTGTTTTTCTTGCAGATGGAACAGGTGTTTATCCCATCACGGACGAATATGCTTCAAAGTGTGGTTACAGTGTCAGCCTTCTCCCTTTCTTGGGCCTTGGGGAGCTCAGAGCATCTTATTTTAGTTGTAACACTGAGAGCAAAGTATGTAACAATAAAATTGATTAGCTTTGTGTAGACCCACAATTTCTGACACATTGTCTTTATCTGGTAGGATAATGTCTTCACTTTCAAATTTAACCTGGTCACGAACCACAATGGGGTGGAGGCATTCCATGCACTGAACAAGACTTGTTCTCCTCCTTCACCTTGGTCTCCTAGAGAGGTTACCTGTGAGGTCAACTACATGGAAGTAGGTCTTGAGTGGGGAGTTTGTTTGCCTATACATGTACTTGGATCCTAACTGTGGTCTCTACAGGTGTCTGTGAGGACTGAATTCCCCTGCCCTTCTGGAACAAACGAATGGGACTCTCTAAAACCTGTATGTATCAATGGTTGCAAGACTATCTGGTTTTGGAAATTCACCACTAAAGCTTAAACTTATTTTCAGGCTAGCAATACCTCAGACTGGCAAGTGGCATTTCAAAGACCGGAGGAGCAGCTGCCACCCATGAACCTCACCCAGGCTCGTAAGCTGGGCTATGTGTTTGACCTACTGTTGGACCGGATTGTGTTTCGAGCACCATATGGTCAACATGAGTCCTACAACACAAAGGTAAACGAGGCTTTATTGTTAATGGATTGCTTCTTTAATTCTAGGTTTCATTGTTGTTCTGTGCAGGTGAACGGCGTTCCAGTGGAGGTGGTCCATGCAGCTGTTTTCTCCAGGAAAAGTTGGATCGTCCTCATGGTTGACCTGGTTGCTGCCTGCTCAACACGTAAGTAATGAGGTTGTTGGAAGACTTCACGTGTGTGTATACCGTATTTTTCATATGAACAATTTAAATCTGAACAGATGAAGGATCACACGATGGTGGGCACATGTTTTGGAGCACTCCAGAGGCGTTGTATGCCAGTTACAACAGATCACAAATCAGTGTTGGCCTTAACGGTGAACTTATGAAGCCAGAAACTGCAGCGCAGAAGGGCTTTATAACGGAAACGCGCAATTCCACAATCACAATTGGCATTCCTTATAATGCTGACGGAGGCTTTAGGAAGGTAAGGATCAATACTTGAGTCCTTTATGTGAACAAACAAGTATTTGAACATCTGTAAATTTGTTTCAGACCTTTGTGAACAACGGCATCTTTGAGTTCTACAATATTTGAGTCCTTTATGTGAACAAACTGTATTTGAACATCTGTATATTTGTTTCAGACCTTTGTGAACAATGGCATCTTTGAGTTCTACATATTCTACCTGCACATGAAGCAAACTCTTGTGGATGAACGTTATGAAGAGACCACGCTCAGATTTCACAGGATCCTAATTTCTCCCCTCCTGCCCATCACGCTCGTCACTGAAGACCGAACTGTCAAGGCTGAGGGCGTGTTTACCATCCACCTCGAAGTCCCCAAAGATGTTAGACTGACATCTGTCCAACTGAATGGGCAAGGATTTAAAGTGCCATTTGGCAACAACAACAATGCTTTCACTCTGGCAGTAGCTCATTTGAATAAAACCCAAAGCTTAACTTTAAAAGTGCCGCTACGTGATCCAGTTGTCGTACAGCAGGTATTGGTTTCATACAGAGGAATAGTACTTCAGACCAGCAGGTGGGTGTGGGTTCTAATCAAATGTCTTCTCTGCATTAGTTCTCAGAACAGAACTCAGCCATGTTTCACAAACTGGATGTGAACTTCACGCTGACTGCTGTACCAGAGACTGAACCATACTACCACACGGTATCGGTCAAGGTCTTGATGGATGTCTGTAAGTTTCGGCTTTGACGTGAAGTTGTTGTGGTTTGAGTTGGATCACTAACGTATCTGTGTTCTGACAGCTCCTCCATCGTTTAACTCTGTGTGTAATGCATCTGGGATTGGCTTTGAGCTGGCCCATCGGTCTAACAATTACCTGTGGGATATTGGTATTGGCCCAGACCAGCTGACACTGGAGCTGGCAGCCACGCGTGGCTACACCATAAGCAATTCTAGCAACAGCCTGCTGGTTTTTGTGCCACTTTTTGCTAAAGGCTATGAATACAAGGTGAGGACTAGTACTGGGGGTGGACTAGTACTGGGGGTGGTGGAGTTGTTAAATGGTTGTTAACGTGCATATTTCACCCTTTTAGAATATTGGTCTAAAAAGTTTCCTCGGTACATTTGAGATCCTCGTGAAATCTCGTGACCAACCAAATATCTTGACTTCAACAGTGAAGACCTGTCTGTTCAACTCAACGGAACTCATTAGTAAGAATGTTTAAAAAGCATTATGTGGGAGGGGGTATTTTGCACATACTAAAGGCATCTCTCTGCAGTCTGTTCCACTAATGGTTGGATGACTGTGGTGACTGACCTGTTCCGGGTCCTCCCAAATGGTAACATCCCAACAGGAAGTCATCTCTCGAATAAACTTTGTGTGGCCAAGGAAATGGATGGCACCAAAGTGCTCTACTCGATTCCACTGAATAGCTGTGGATCTGTAGTCAAGGTAAGAATTTTGATTGATAAGTGAACATTGCCTAGCCTCACAATGATGCCCATCTTGTCCCTCAGCTGTCAAGGGGGAATGTGGTTTATCAAAACCAGATTTTCTACTATTTTGGCAACTCAAATTCCACCGAAGGGTATGTACACTTTTTTTATTTAAACTTTCTCGTTCTGCTATTTGGCCCACTAAAATGATCTTTGTCTTCTAGGCTTACTGTGCAGTGTACGTACCCTTTGACTAGTCTCTACAGCCTCTTCTCAACATACACATTTGATTCTGATAAAGATGGTGTTGGCAGCATTATTTATCCCTTGGACAACACAAAAGGTATAATGGCTTTGGTGTGTGTGGATGACTATCAAACGTGAGACATGTATATAAATATATTTCAATGTCTCTTTTAGGTTTCCCGGTTACCACTGTGCCACCTGCTGAAACTCGGACCACAACTGCTTCCTATAGAACCAGAAGCCCCAACTTGTACTTGCCCACCAGAAGCCCCAACTTGTACTTGCCCTCCTTCTACCCAACTGCTCGCTACATAAGGGTTTATAGGACCCATAACCTCCTGGGTTCCTACAACAAAGGTTGACTAAACAATTTTTTTTATCTTTTTTTTTTATTTTTTTTTAAATATAACCAAACTTGGTTTTCTAACTGAATTTTTTTTTCTTTTCTATTTGCAGCCCCTCCAGCGAGTGTGAAAGTACTGGAATATGTTTAAACTCTGGAAAATTATAGTTAAAAAATTGTGTAGTGTTTTTTGTTTTAACGCCCAATAAAGTTGTTAAACCTACTGCACATAACAGTTTCTGATTATGTGTTTCTCAAAGAGCTATGGGTTAAAACTCTTGACCAGAACATAAAAGTTCATACTAAATAATCCAGGTTTAAAAATTTAATCCAAAGTGGTCCTGGTGAGTTCAGTTCAAGGAGCCACAACAAACTCTTGTCCCATAAGTGGCTTACTCACATACTGGGCCAAACGTTTTATGGTGATGTTTCTGGTGATTGTTTCTGGGGACTCAAACAACTCGTCCTCAAACTGACACAAAGCTAGATCTGCATACTGGGCAATGGTTGCATGCTAACGGTGCTGGGCAAAAAAAATTAGTTCTATTTCTAAAGCACTAATTTATTTAGCAATTTCAAAAGTTATGTATTAGCAAAGCTAGCGGAGCTAATACTAACCCGCTAACGTGCAAAATG
>JBBPBX010088923.1:0-14401 GCA_038048925.1 Garcialebias charrua
TTTGTGCTACTTACCCTTTTTCAGCATGTAGGAGCACAAGCAGCAATTTCCACAAAAAAAAACAACCTACCGGTAAGTATGAAGAGACAATCCTGTATTCACTAGTCCACATAACCTACACAGCATGTGCGATGCATGCTGTTGAGCCAGCTTCAGGGTTGCCAGATAAACATGAAAACTTTTTTTTTTACTTGCTCCTTTTTCTGTACATGTTTACCAAGGTATGCATGCATGTGACCAAAACATCTCTTTGTGAGTTTTGCAAACGGAGTATTATGACTTAATTGTGAAGGGCGAGTAGTTTTAGTCTCACCTGCATGTAATCCAGGTACAGAACAAAGCGTTCCATGTGGTTCTATGAAACTTGAAACCACACACTCCAGGTATTAATGAATTGAGAAAGTCTTTGAGGATGCAAAGTGAAACGCTCACCTATAGAACTGAAGTCTAGCTGTTTCGTTTGTGTTAACAAACCAGAAAACACAAGACAAAAATCAAACTTAGATTCAGGTATAAGTAATAAAATCAAACATTATAGTGAAATCATATTAAGAGTTTTGCTTACAACAGTAAATTACCCAAATAAAAATTATTATCAATATAACATGTGTTTAAACTACTAAGACAAGAAATATGTGTTTAAAGATGTTGTAGTAGAATTTTAGAGAAGAGAGTCCACTTTATTTAAACCTCTGTCATGTTCTCATCTGTTTGAACTTCAGTGGATGATTCTTTTCTGCATCCATTTACTTTATATTCACTCCACTACCTTTTGGTTTGAACAGAGCCTGTTGATTTGTCCTCCAGAATCTCATTTTGTATTTTTAGTGGTAACTAAAGCCTTCTCTCTTATTATTGTCACTGATCAGGGAGAGCTGACGATGAGTACTGACATGGAGAGCCTTCAGAATGCTGTTTTCCTGGATGTGGTTCCAGACAGTTGGACCCAACGAGCTTACCCCTCCACGTCAGGCTTGGCCCTGTGGTTCTCAGACCTGCTGGCCAGGATCAAAGAGCTGGAGGCCTGGTCCTCTGATTTTATATTGCCCTCTGCAGTATGGCTGGCTGGCTTCTTTAACCCCCAGTCCTTCCTCACAGCCATCATGCAGACCATGGCCAGAAGGTAGACTTGGTTTGTACTCCAACATCAAACATAATAAAATTGATTTGCTATAATGAAGCTAATGTTTTCTATTTAAAAGGAATGAGTGGCCTCTGGACAGCATGTGTCTGCAGTGTGATGTAACTAAGAAGACCCGTGAGGAGTTCAGCTCTCTTCCGCGTGAAGGGGCCTATGTACATGGCATGTACATGGAAGGGGCTCGGTGGGACACGCAGGTACACAAGACATTTATGTCTGTTTATTGTGTTAGAACATATAATAGATACGTTAGGCTGATACAATTTGCGGACATGTTGGTATTTAATTGTCCCATTATTTGCTGATATAAACACATACTTTTTACCCCTAAAATGCTGAGAACCAGCTGTGTGCTTACTTGCACAAGACATCAATGTACAATATATCCAGCAGAGGGTGGATGCGGACTACTTTCAAGTCATGGCCTTGCACTTTAGCTTTCACTTTCAGCACATCCAAAGCAGGGAACAATACTGTGTAGTGTATATTGCTGAGCAGAGAATGGTAAGTTTATTGCAATTGATCTGTAAACTTAAAAACATCAACAATAATTAGGCCTGTCACAATAACAAAATTTGCTGAGCGATTAGTTGTTTCAGAAATTAATGTGATAAATGAAAATATTGTTCGAAATTTGACAATAATTAGAAATTATTGTCAAATTTAAGAAGAAATGTTGATCTATTTGTTTTGTTTGTAGTGCCTTTTTTGACCATCCGCTGGCAATATAAGACTGTTTGAACCGATGGATCGATAGTGAGGGAGCAAGCAGCGTGTCTCTTTAAGAAAAATGGGAGGGAGGCCCCTGTGACATGGGCTGTCTCTCCTTCCTTTATTTGGTTCTCAAAATGGTGGACACTGTGCAATTTGAGCTCTTTAGCATAGCATTTTTCACACAACGCTTTTAATAAAAATCAGTAAACAAGTTATCAGCTTGTTTTTGCTGGGAAAACCAGCTTTTTACACGAAGGCATAGGTTTCAACTGTGAATTTTGGAGCTTCAACAAGATGGAGGTTCTTTCCCGAGGTCGCCTGTTAGCTTAGCTCGTAGCTTAGCTTCTCCGTGTAGCTGGTTTTAACGTTCCAAAAACACAATTTTGGTTGGTTGGGTAAAACGGATTTTAGAGAAAGGGAGGGGTCAGCGAAGAGCACTGGAGTTGAGATTTTTGTCATCCAGTCTCTTCAGTAGAAAGATACGAAGAAAGGATAAAACCGATAAGTAGTAGTAGATGCAGTACTGTACAAAGTCAGAGACCTGTTGAATGATAAAGCTCTGTATTTGTTGTATAACACAATCATTGTTCCACACTTAATCTATTGTATTGATGTTTGGGGGAAAGCGTGTAAAACAATCACAAAGCCTATTTTTGTATTACAGAAAAGAGCTGTAAGAATTATCACTAGAAAACATTACCGTCATCCATCAAGTACATTATTTTATCAACTGAAGTTATTGAAGTTCCATGATTTGGTAGACTATAATATTTTATCAGTTATGTATAGGGCTCAAAATAATGCATTACCTTTAAATATCCAAATGCATTTTGTTAAAAGACAAAGTTGTTATAATCTTAAGGGGACAGAGATGTTTGTAAAACCACAATTCAGAACTAGTTTGAAGGGACGTTCTACCTCAATCCAGGGAATTAGATTATGGAATGGCTTGGAGAATGTAGTTAAAAATGCCAAGTCAATGTTTACATTTAAGAAAATGATCAAAATGAATGTGTTAAAAAATATATATGAAATAGCGTAATGTGTATTGTATTAGTTAGAAAATTAGAAAGAGTTAGTCATTTTGTACTGTTGGTGGAAGATTATTATTGTTTAATCTGATTGTTTGAAAAAAGGGGCAGATATAATAAGATTTATTCTTCTTTCTGCTACCTTTCATTTTTTTATATTTTGTACATTATCATTTATGGGATTGTCTTTTATTGTGTTTCTTTTGTAAAAAAAATGAACAAATTTAATAAACTTAAACATAAACATAAGTGAAAATTAGGTTGATAATTTTAATTTATCATGTGATTAACTGATTTACTGTTCATCACGACAGGCCTAACAATAATAAATTATCTTCAATACGTGGCCTCTCAAGTTAGCAAGCTAATATTTAGATAACCTAGCATGGGCTATTGACTTGTAAAACTTTACCCAAAATAATCAATCTAATGTAAAGGTAAAATATATCAGTGTTGGTAATGTTATCTTTGCTGTCCTCAATGAAATGCATTGTTTGTCTGAAATCTTAACTTGTCTAGATAGAAAAATAAAACACCTCTTTGGTCAATACTAATTAGACCTTCACCATATGTTTAATCAATGAACAGGGAGGAATGTTTCTTTGTTTAATTTATATTTTTGCAATGCACAATAACCTTAAGGTGAATAGTGGCAGATAGAAAATGTGAACGGACGTTAGGAAGATTGTTTCAAGACTTCAAGTGTTAAAACAGGTTTAAAAGTAGCTGTTTATTTAGATTCCTGGGGGGTGGACAAACATAAAAAAATTCAGCCAGTTAATTTGGTTATCAGCATTAGCCTTCCGCTCCCATTATCAGTATTGGCGGTAGCCAAAATTTCCATATCGGTCGAGCTCTATTATAAATGTACAACTGATTTTAGGAGAATGGGTATGTACAAAATAAGAACAATAATCTTCATTTTAATGTGGGTAGCAAAAGTATTCACTACCCTTGGCATTCTGATTTGTTGCTTTAAAACTTGGAATTTACAAGACATTTTGAGGGCTTGTATCTTTTAATTTACACACAACTTCTAGCACTTTTACCTGAAATGTATCATTATGGTGAAACAAACAATGAATAACATAAAATGAGAAACTGAGAATTCATAACTAACACACACCCAAAAGTCATATTTCATTTATTGAACCTTTATTTATACAGGTTAGTCCCACTGAGCCTTGGGGACTCATTTATAAGACAGACCTGATTTTTTCAAAGAGTGATGACAACAGTGAAAAACAAATACAACAAAAGACAATTATAAAGGATGCATACAAATTGAGAATAACAAGTGAAAATAAAATGGTATTGAAAAATGTAACAAAAAACAGCTAGGTTGTAAGGCGATGTAGAAAACTAAAAACAGGAACATGTCTGCATTGGTTTTTGCCATGAACTTAACAGATGTTTGAAGCCACTTAGAGAGGTCAAGGTCGAGCACTTTAGATCATTTTGTAAGATATTCCAGAAAACAGGAGTGGAGTAGGAGAAGACCCTTTTGCCTAGTTCATTCTTCACTGAGGGAACACTTTATGTAACAACGAGAGCACACGCTGTAGCTGCACTCACGCAGAGACATGTAGGAGGAGATGTATGAAGGCAGCAGACTAAGTGATTTAAAGATGAAAGTGTACCAGTGGAAGAGTCTGCGTGAAGTTAATGATGACCAGTTAACCAGTGAATACTGGGTGCAGTGGTGGGTACGATAATCACAGCTAGTTATGAATTTTAGTGTACCGTGATAGACATCATCCAACATCTGCAGGGTGCTTGTAGGAGCTTTCATGTAAATAATGTCACCATAGTCAATGGAGGGAAGGAAAGTTGCAGTTACAAGGTGTTTACTAGCATTTAGATTTAGACAGGATCTATTTCTGAAAAAGAAACCCAGTTTAACTTTCAGTTTCCTTACCAAGTTTTCCACGTGGAGCTTAACCTTCCTAGCGAGTCGAGATCCCGCATGCACTTATGATGTTAACGGATCAGTTGTAACCCGTCTTAAATCAGCCAAAAAATGCCCTCAAAACAGTGTTTTTTTAAAAAGTATTAGAACACATCTCTAAAATAACATATGTATGACAAAGTTAGTGAGGTCACAGTGTGTTTATGATTTCAGTTTTGACACTGATTATTGGTTGATAGTCTTATACCATAACTGGGTCACAAATGACCCCAGCGCGGCAAGTGCGTGTTGTTTTATAAAAAATTAAAATTAAATTTTGTGGAAAAAAATATATATATTTTTTATTTAAATAAAGGTTCCAGACAAAGTCAAAAAGCCTTGATGCAAAAAAAAAATATTTAAAAGACAGTATCATGATTTAAAATTTAAAACGGGTCACTACGGACCCTAACACCTTAGGAAGGTTAAAAGAGCAATGCGAATCCACCTAGATACCCAAGTATTTGTAGGAATCAACGAACTCAATAGTGGCACCATTCAAAAAATAATATTGAAGGAAGAACTGCTGGGACCAACTTACTGTTTGAAAACAGCATCCCTTTGGTTTTGTTGGCGTTCAGGACAAATATGAGACTGAACAAATCAGACTGGATGATGTCAAAAGAGGATTGCAAAAGTTCGAAAACCTTAGCAACTGTTGTAGCTTGACAATAAACAACTGTATCATCAGCATAGAAAAGTAAGTATGCATCAGGGATGCTCTGACCTACATTACCCAATAGATCATAAAGAGAAGACTGAGCCTTGTGGTACACCATTGTTGACTCTTAAATAACTGGAGGAAGTACCATTATACCCTGATGCATGCTCAATAATCCAGGTAGAAAAATCTAAAAAAGCTAATTCTGGTCCTCTGAACATTCAAAAAACAAAACAAAGCAAAAAAACTAAAAAATGTATGTACCATTATGTTGAACACATTGTCTCAGGTCTGAGAGATAGTTAGTGAACCAACCAACCAGTCTATAACCAATTCTATGTAGTGCCACCTTTTGCAGCAGTTACATCATTCAATCTCTTCAGATTTGTTTCTACATGATTTGTCCATCTGATCTCTGGAAGTCTGTTTTTTCTTTCCTCTTCAAGATACAGGTGTGCCACTTGTGTCTAACAATCTTTAAATTGTACTGGAGATTATCAGCTTGATTGTGTTTTGAGATTTGACTGGACCATTCCAGAACATTTGACTGGTTCTTCTTAAAACACTGAAGTGTTGCTTTAGCAGTGAGTTCATGGTCATTGTCCTGATTGAAGATGAACCTCTATTCCAATCTCAAGAACTTCACAATGCAAACTAGTGCACAATGTCACTACCATGCTTTGCTGTGGCATACTCTTCTCAGCAGCATCACATTTGTTCGGTTTTCTCTAGGCACGGTGTACTTTTTGGAGGACTAATAGTTCAACTTTAGTTTCATTCAACTGCAGCACTTACTTCCATGTGCTCGAGTCGTCCCCAATAAACCTTTGGGCAAATTCTAAAAGGTCTGCCTTGTTATTTTTCTTTAAGCAGCAGTTTTGTTCTGGCTACTCTTCCATGCATTGTGCAGTTTATAGTGGTGAACACATTTGCCGCTCTACACAAACCCCATAGTACTTTAAGTTCTGCCTTTGACGGATGATGATGATGGATGATGTGAACATTGGGTGAGCTAACCTCCAAATGCACCTTTAAACAGAATGAAGAAAAGTAACTTAAGCGTAAACTCTGAAGAGAACAGCAGAATTCCCTCTGTGGTCTCATTTTCTGCTTTAAATCCTGCTTGTGTTCAGCACTCAAGAGTGCAGTGCATTACTCAGCTTCCCTGGACTCCATCTATCTACATACACCCAACTACTGTATATGCACCAAGCTTTCAGGAGTATCCCTGTAGACTTCTTAATTAGAGAATGTGCAGAGTGTGCATTTGAACACTTACATCGCCCTTTAGAGGAGTAGTTCCTTTTTTTCTTCATTAAATTTGGAGATGTAGGCAAATAGACAGGCAGACAGATAGCCCAGACTCCTCCACTTCTCTCCCCATCCTCTCTTCACAGCCTCCTCTCAGCCCTGAGGCCAGCTCTGTGCCGACGGTGAGCAAGAACAGAGTGGAGAGAAGGCAGCTCTCCATCTGGATGCAGCTATGCAGCAATAAAAGTCAAAGATTTCTGATAAAACTACTCGTCTATATTAATGAACCTTTCATTTTAGTTATCAGGGGTTTCTGCATCAAAGTCAACTGCACCTTTCTGCAGAAATATCAGTGGATATTTGTGAATTTATGTAATAAACAACACTCATCTGTGATAAATACCTCCGTTAGGTGCATTCCCATTCCCTCAATATGTTGTGGGATTTAAGAAGAAGAACAGATGTCCGTTCCTGTAGTAACAGTTTATATGGAGCGTCATTAAATAAATATATCACAAAGAGCCCACATGGTGAGCTTTTAGTTTTGCTGCCCAAACAAATATAATTAATACTACAGTATTTAAGACCTCTTTAAAGTTTTAGAGCGATTGCTATGGCAATTAGGGCGCCGTCCTTTGAGCTTTCGAAAGTCATCAGGATTTATATTCTTGCCTAAAAGTCACTGTGCGTTCATGAAGAAACTTGTGTTTGTCAAGCGCTAAGTGAAGAAGGATTAATTAATGAGACAGACCACTTGCTTTTTGTGGGTTTAGTCAATGAGGACTGTAAGGGCAATTTGACTTTGAATCCAGCTTTAATGACTTTCACCACTTTTCAAGGGAGTTGCGATGAATGGAAAGTTTGCTTTACTCGGTCCAGTTCCTATTAGTCAAACTTTCATTTTCCTTTTCAAATTAATATTTTTAAATGTAGCAGTAATGATGAATTCATTGTTGGAAAAAAGGTCTGAAGACATTTCCTCCAGATTTCATACGCCCATCAAATGTCATACCTATAGAGTTATAGTCTCCGTCCGTCCATGGGTATGTAAATTTAATTTTGTGCCACCTATAACTTCTGATCCTTTTAAGATAATTTAACCAAACTTCATACACATAATCACTAGACAGAGTGTCACATAGACTTTTTTATCACCCCAGCTCCAAGTTCAAAGGTTTTAAAAGGTCTTTGCTTGTCAGGGCGATTGATATCAGTCGCTGTATTGGTGTATAACAGTTTGTCGATGAGCGTATTATGTGTCGTATGCCATACACTTGTTCGTACATCTTTCTCTTTCATCTGTTTCTTTTCAGACTGGTTTGATCGTTGATGCCCGCCTGAAAGAGCTCACTCCAGCCATGCCTGTCATCTTCATCAGGGCCATTCCTGTAGACAAGCAGGACAACAGAAATGTCTACCAGTGTCCTGTCTATAAAACCCGCCAGAGGGGGCCCACTTACGTCTGGACCTTCAACTTGAAGACAAAAGAAAACCCCTCTAAATGGACCTTAGCTGGTGTGGCATTGCTTCTGCAGGTTTAGTTCAGATAAACGTATCGATGGTGCAGACAGGGTCATCAACATGAACACATGTAAACCAAATATGTCTAAATGAACTGTAGGAGTAGTATACTGTAGTTTATTAAGAATGAAGTTCAAGATGTTAAAAAGCACAACATTTCAGCTGTCAATTATTTTAATATTGATAATTAGTTGGGCCCTTCTAAGTCCTGTCGTTCTGACAGTAGGGGAAAAAAGCTTATATTCAGGAAGACAATATTCATTCAACCTTTAATGATACAGGTTAGTCTCACTGAGTCACGAGGACTCATTTACAAGAAAGACCTGTTTTAAATAAAAATCATAAATCAGGTGCACACAATAAACATTCTTATGAAAGCATGTAAAATGAAAAGCATATAAAATAAGTGGTGTCAAACAAAATAAAAAACGAGCTACATTATAAAACTGTGTAAAATACTAAAAACAAGAACATGTCTGTGTTGGTTTTTGCCAGGAACTTGGCAGATGTTTAAAATCCCTTAGAAAGGTAAAGGGCAAGAGCTTCAGATCTTTTTACAAGGTGTTCTAGGAAACAGGAGCAGAGTAAAAGAAGGCCCTTTTACCAAGTTCAGTCCTCACTGAGGGAACACTGCAGGTAATCATGTCCTGAGAGCGCACACTGTAGCTGCACTCACACAGAGACATGTAGGAGGAGATGTATGAAGGCAACAGACCAAGAAGTGATTTAAAGATGAAAATGTACCAGTGAAGTTAATGATGACCAGTTAACCAGTGAATGCAGGGTACGATCGTGGGTACAGTAATTACAGCCAGTTATGAATCTTAGTGCACCATGATAGACAGCATCCAACATCTGCAGGGAGCTTGTAGGAGCATTCATGTAATTACTGTCACCATAGTCAATGGAGAGAAGGAAAGTAGCAGTTACAAGGAGTTTACTAGCATTCAGAGTTAGACCGGATTCTGAAAAAGAAATCCAAATGAGAATGAAAGTAAAGGAAATGAAAAAGTAATGAAAAAGTAATGGAATGAGTACAATGAAAGTAATGTGTGGATACAAAGTACAGCGTAGGTCTCCCTATATGTTACATCTACACACAATATGTGAAAGATCAATGGTAAACTCAAAGTTGGGAATAAAATGTTGAGTGTTTGAAACCAAGCGACCAGCCAGCCATGTGATCACGGTTTACGCAGACAGTTTTTGAAAATTACCGTCATCTTTTGCGCTTTTTGCAAAACTGTATTCAAGGACATACACTTAATTTTGTTGCCCACCTCTGCATTGATCACACCCTGCTTTGCAGCTGCACCAGATTTATGATTAATCTATTGGAGAACATTTTTGAAATAATATTAACCATATATTGTGTGAGAATTGAAGCAATTACTGGATCCACCCTGTTGATTATACTGTTGATTTGAATAAAATGAGTTGACACAGTCAAATGTGTTTTTGAACATCCATCCATTATCTTCTTTACCCGCGTCTTCCTTTGCATGTTGCTGTGGTCTCTGGTGCCCATAACCAGCAGCCACTGTGCAAGAGGTAGGGTACACCCTGGACAAGTCTCCAGTCCATCACAGGGACACATAGAGACAAATGAGACAAACAACCATTCACTCTCTCACTCTCACCTACGGACAATTTAGAGTTTCCAACCAGTCTAACATGCATGTTTTTGGACTGTGAGAGGAAATCTGAGTACCTGAGGAAAACCCACACAGCACAGAGAGAACATGCAAACTCCACCCAGAAAGGCCCCCAAGTCGGGATTCGAACCTGCGACCTGCTCGTTGAGAGGAAACCGCTCTAGCAACAGATCCAGTGTGCCACACTATTTTTGAACGTTTTTATTTAAACTGTATTTTTCTACAAAGTGGTTCTAAAGATGGCTGCCCACATAATTCTGTGGAGTAAACCAACACCAGATAAACTCTTAGAAGGATACAGCCACATTATTTACAAAGTTAAAAACAAACTTTATCCTGTTCCGTTTTGATGACCCGCTCACTTCACATGTCCTATTGTTAAAATGGTTCAAGGCTGGCATTAAGAATTGGGTAGTACTTTAATGTTTTCATGTTTTTTTTTTTTCTTCTAGTTTTGTTATTTTTTTATAGATTTGTGTTCAAGTACTGCACACAGAAGTACAGGTAGTCCTCGACTTACGAACGAGTTCCGGACCAACGGGCCGTTCATAACACGAAATTAACGTAAGTCGGATCACATACAAAAATATATATATATATTTTAAATAAATAAATAAATGTACAGTACTGTACAGTTACCAAGCACTTACCCTATCCTAACACAGTTTTTAAAGATGAAGGAGTGAGTTGAATTGTCTCAGGAACTTAGCTCCCGTTATGTGAATGGAGCCTGCTAGGGAGGAGGGAGACAATTCAACTCACTCCTTCATCTTTAAAAACTGTGTTAGGATAGGCTAAGTGCTTGGTAACTGTACAGTACTGTACATTTATTTATTTATTAAAAAAAAAAAAAAATTTATGAGATGCATGACTTAAGTCCGAAACGTAAGTTGAGGGTGTCGTAAGTCGAGGACTACCTGTAATCTGAACAAATCACTGTGAATCATGTTGACTGTCATCACCCTCAAATCTAAAAGGCATCTTTAAAATAAACTCCCACATTTAATTGTTTTATTCTCTATCAAACACAATATATATAGTAACAAGCAGTATGGCAACACTCCCCGTTGCTGAAGATTTGAAAAGTGAATGTTTGTGAGTTTTTCTGGACTGGAATTAACCAGGAATACAAGTAAACTATGTTTTTGGTGCAAGATGTCTGAGTAGGTTTTCATTTATCTATTTATTGTCCAGTGATGGATCTTTGCATGTGAAAGAAGCAATGTTCAAGGATTCAAGGTTCTTTATTGTCATTCACATCACATTTGGTACATGAGGTGGAACGAAACTATGTGCACAGGGTCCCAGTTACATCCAACAAAAACACAAATTGTAGTAAGATTCAAGACATGAACTAAAACAATGCTAAATTAAGAATACACTAAGCTAAGAATACACCAGATACACTAAAATAAGAATACACAAAAATAAAAATACACTAAACTAAGAATACACCAATAGCACAAAACAATGCATCAAACAGCAGCAGGAACATGAGTCTGTGTGAGCAGAGGAGGACTAATGAACACAGCAATATGAAATAAATCAGCAACATGAGATCAGCATCATGGATAATCAGCAGCACATATCAACAACCAAGCGGCATCGCAGTGACTTTTTCGCAGTGATTTTTTTTTTCTCAGTAGTAGTGATAATCCCGACTAGGGAATCACGAGTCCCAACAGCCCCAGGGCAGAAGCTGTCCCTCATCCCAGTGGCCTCGCACCCAATGCTCCTCCAACTTCTGCCCGAGGGGAGCAGGGCAAAAAGTGTGTGTGCTGTGTGAGTGGGGTCCTTTGTGATACAGATTTTATTCACATCCTGGCACATTGGTAGAACCAAGTTTGGCAATTGGTGACAGAAATTAGACTTCAACCACCACAGTCATTTGAATAAACTATAGTTTTAAGCAATATTAAATATTAAAACTGAAAAGTCTCATTTCCGCAAATACAAGAAAACTTGGGAACATGCTAACTTTCAAGTGTGTGTGTGTGTGTGTGTGTGTGTGTGTGTGTGTGTGTGTGTGTGTTCCTGTTTTTGCTACGGACTGAGGACTATCATGAGTTTTTAACCAACGGAGTGAGGACCATTTTGGGAAGTGAGGACTTTTTCTCGGTCCTCACTTTGTTTTCAATGGAAACAAGCTCTACTACCCTTATAGATGCTACTCTCAATTTTCTGTGACGGTCCTCACTTTTGATGTAAAACGAGTTTTGAGCACCGGACATCTTACACTGATTTGCTCTCTGAGTCCCTCTACAGCCCCAGTCTGCTACTGCAGTCTGAAATTAACTCCTCCCATGAGTGGGTATGCTGAATCTCCCCCCACTGCTTTTCTCTATTCCTCCCCCTATGGGTGTTATGTTATCACACATGCTTTTGGGATCAGCAGGGGAGGGTTTTATGTCACCAACAACTTTGTTTAACAATGGGAGTGAAATGGAATGGAATTTACTTTTGGGTAAAGGCAGGGGGGGCACACAGGACAGGTCTCCAATCTGTCACAGAGACACAGACAAAGAGACATCCAGAGAAAATTTACAGTCGCTCAGAAGAGCCCAAAAAGGGATTCAAACTGAGGATTATCAATAATAATTGATCATATGTATTTGTCATGCTAAATCCTTACTGGTAATCAGTGTGGGAAGTTTTTAATAATACAGATCAGATTGATGTGATTAGGCAGTCATATAGTCACATGTCTGTAAATGTATTACTGTATTATTAATACTATAATTAAAAGTGAGCCGTGCAAATGTGTTTGGATCAAACAAGTAGCCCTTTGTGTCACTCAGTCCCTCTGAAATAGCTTAGTCTCATAAAGGTTTGTGACCCCTGTACTATAACATACAATATCACACCATACCATACCACTTTTTTTATAAAGCACTTAAAACAGCAGCAAGACCAACCAAAGTGCTGTGCAATGCATGCTGTCAGATGGATGATGCAAACAAACAGTTTTAGAGTTATCATTTTCCTAACTGTATTTAACATATATGACTAGCATTTTTTGTACTGTTATCAGAGTCAGAGAGTCTTTATTGTCATTTGCACCACATGTGGTACATGTGATGAAATGAGATTATGTACACAGGGTCCCAGTTACATCCAACAACATGCAAGAGAAAAACAGTAATAACACCTAGGATTAACTAAGAAAAACATCAGCTAGTAATACACTAAGCCCTAATGTAGTAGAAAAACATCATTATAAACAGCAGCACGAACACGAGTCTGTATGAGCAGATGGTCACAGATGAACACAGCAACAAGAAACCAGATCAGCATCAGCATGATGTGATATTTTGCAATGTTTATTCTTATTATTTATTTATTCGTGAGTCTAACAGCCTTAGGGTAGAAGCTGTTCCTCAGTCTAGTGGTTCTACATTTAATGCTCCTCAACCTCCGTCCTGAGGGGAGTGGAGCAAAGAGTGAGTGTGCTGGGTGAGTGAGGTCTTTCATGATGCAAGTGGCTCTTTTCCTACATCTGGAGGTGTAAATGTCTGTGATGGTGGGGAGACTGACTCCAACAGACTTCTGTGCAACCTTCACCACTCTCTGCAGAGCTTTTCTTTCTGCAGCTGTGCAGCCTCCATGCCACACGTTGATACTGGAGCACAGGATGCTCTCCACTGCACACCTGTAGAAGGAGGTGAGGACTGGGCTGCTCAGACCAGCTCGTCTCAGCCGTCTGAGGAAGTATAGTCTCTGATGACCTTTCTTGATCAGGCTTGATCCAACAACTTTCAAATGAGTTTTATGCTCAATGTGATGCTTGAAATTGTCCAATTTCCATTCAGTCCACATTTTTCCCTCCAAAAACTCACTTGCTACTTTGGCTTCACTGCATGTTTTGCAAAGCAGACCTTTCTTACTGAAAAAAGAAAATATCTCACCCAGTGTCACCACTTGTTCTTCTGTTTGTAGATACTCTGACAGCCATTCCATCTTAAAAGAACTGCATTTGTTTTTTACTTTAACTAGGTGATTGAATATATTACTGTGTTTGTTTCACCATTATAAAGGTTTAGAATTTGCTTCTCTTAACTCTGCTTCACTGATGTTAGCTTACTTGCATGGCACCACAGAACGTATGGGTAGCACACATACACAAGTTGCGTCTTGGACCAAACGGCTTTAGAAAATTTTGAGTCTGAAAAGTCACCCAAAATATCCTCTTAGCGGCTTAAATAGAGAGACCACAGAGAAGGAAAACATGGGCTTCTGGTGCTCTGTTTTTTCTGCTGGAGCCAGACTCACCATCTTTGGATATGTTGTGGTATCCCTGTGGGACGTGTACACATTGGTCCCTGTCCAATATGACCCCGTTTTGGGGGGTGAAACGAAGGGGCTTTTACGCCTGCTTTTTCCAGCATACAATTACCCGTATGATGATGATGATGTGGAGCTTCTGGCTGACTCCTAATTATCACTGCCTTGCTATTCTGGACAGTGTTACTCCTAACAAAA
>JBBPBX010088924.1:0-14401 GCA_038048925.1 Garcialebias charrua
TTCCCCACAGATGTCGACCTGAATATGTTCCCAAGGTGAAGGTGGCCAAAAGGTTGGGGTGAGAGGGGCTGTGGCAGGCTCACTCACAGCAAAGCCCAGGGCGAGGAACAAGTCTAGGCCCATAATGTTAGCTCCCTTCCGGGTGATGCAGAATTTGGCGTCAGGCGTAAATTGCTGATCATACTGGACAGGGAGGCGGACCACGCCCAGAGTGTCGATGGGAGAGTGACCGTAGCCCAACAGGGTTGTAGTGGCTGCTTCCAGGGGTGTACGGCTGAAGAAACGATCATACGTGCTTTTATTCAAAATTGACACTTTGGCCCCTGTGTCCACAAGGAGCGGGACGTGAGCTGCACCCACGCGACATGTGCAGAGCTTGAACGACGGCTGCAGAGTCTGTACAGTGTTAATGGGAACCACAGTAGTATCCTGGCGAGCAGAAGAGCGGCAGCAGCGTGCAAAATGATTCAGTTTATCGCATTTATGACAAAGTTTCCCATGTGCAGGACATGACTGGTCTCTAGTTGCATGGTTAGAGGAGCCACAGTTACCACAGCTCCTGCTGGGCCCCCTGTCCACTCTCTGCACATCCCAGCTGCCACTCGGCCAGTCAGCCCCCTCCACAGCCTCTGTGTGATGAACGTCCGGTGTTGATGACGTCACCGGTTCGTGCGCCGCGCGGGAGAATTTTCGCGCCTCTGTTAGTGCTGTTTCAAGCTGCTTTCCAATAACCAGAGCGCCCGCCAGCGTCATGGAGTCTGGTTCTAATAAAAGTCTCTCCCTCAGTTGGTCACACGACGTCTTTTCTATCAGCTGATCAACTATGAGTCCCTCTTCTATCGCCCCAAACTCACAGAGTCTAGCCAACTCTCGTAGTGCTGAGACATAGTTGGCTACAGACTCACCCGGTCGCTGCTTCCTCTGACGAAACTCGAAGCGGTTCATCCGCCGGCTCCGCCCGGAGCTGAAATGAGTCCTCAGTGCAGCTGTGGCCGTGGAGTATTTATTGTCCGCTAACGTGAACGTGGCGAAGATTCTCTGACCCTCCTGGCCCAGACAATGGCGGAGGAGCGCGCACTTCCTCGCTTCCACCAGTTCAGTGTGTCCCAAAGCCAGCAAGTAGTCCTCGAACGCAGCTCGCCATCTGTCCCACGGGACAGCTGGGTCGCCGGGGACAGGCAGGAAAGGTGGCGGTGGTGGTAACGTGAGTCCGGACATCCTCGTCTGCCAAAATGTAGTGTCCGCGGGAACTCAATAACCACACCGTGTCGCTTCGTGCACCAAACTTTACTGAACTCAAAACCCCCCACACACACACATTTACCCATGCCGTAAAGCATCTCTTAAAGGCACAGTAACATGTCGTAACAAACAGAGCACACCATTACAGACCCAACAAACACACTAAACACTGTGTTTTCTGAACACAACACTAGTATGTCTGCTTTTTCAGTCTCATGCCATTAAATATGTGTGCGGCGCTCCGTTAGCGGTATAGCCGCGACCTATGTCAGAAACGCGGACCTACGACAGGCAGGTGTTTTTGGTCCGCGAGGTACGACAACATCGACCTAAGTCACACACGTAGGTCCCTATCCCTGACGTAACTAGAGGGCTACCTGTATATATATATATATATATATATATATACATATATATATATATATATATATATATATATATATATATATATATATATATATATATATATATATATGTATATATACATATATATAATGTATATATAAAGAATCAACTATTCTAATTTCAGTAAAAAACAAAAACACATCATGCAACCTGATTTGAACTTTGCGTATTATCACTTCCGGGAAGCAACTGAGAGGAACACGCTGCGGCTGCGCAAATATGGATCGTTTTTTGCAACCAACAGTTCCATGGACGGAATGTGAGAATGACACAATTTTGGAAGCAGAGTCCGACCAACAAATAAATTCTAATCTGGATGAAGAAGGTAAACTGTGCAGTTATCCTTCCACTGCTGCTGAGAATGCTAACAGTGTTAGGAATAGCACTGGACAGCTAGAAGATCTGGGTCTGCTGTTCATTATCTTTTTTTGAAGAAGCAGGAGGAACTTGTGTCAGCTGGACTGCGCCTAGAACCTAAAAGACTCAGTGACACCCGCTGGGCGTGCCAGTATGATTCCATACATGCGGTCAGAAAAACTCTCCCAGCTGTTATGGCTACGCTGCACGATGTTGTTGA
Organism: Garcialebias charrua; assembly: GCA_038048925.1. Classification (NCBI taxonomy): domain Eukaryota; kingdom Metazoa; phylum Chordata; class Actinopteri; order Cyprinodontiformes; family Rivulidae; genus Garcialebias; species Garcialebias charrua. The sequence goes on from JBBPBX010088924.1 coordinate 2,225, forward strand.
CCAGAAAATGCTAAAAGGAGGACGGAGGCTAAAGCTCTCAGTGCACTTATAGATCAGAAGTTTGTTCTGCATCTTGTAATTTTTGAGGATATTTTCAGAACAACAAAATTCATGTCTGATCAACTACAGTCTCCTAATTTAGATCTAGTAGCAGCAAATGATCTGGCTCATTCTGTAATAACTGCTTTAACAGAAAAACGCACAGATGACAAATGGGAGACACTCAGAAAAGAAGCAGAACTTTGCAGCAACACAGGAATGGCAACAGAGACTGTACAGCGGCAGAAAAGACAGACTCAAACAGCTAAACATCTAGAGCACTTTATTGTGGATGCCCCAATAGAAAGAAAATGTGCAGACAGCATGGATGACCTAAAAACAAAATCATTCTATTCTGTTATAGACAGGATGCTAATGGAAATGAAACAGCGTTTTTCTTCAGAAACTAAGGCAGTACTGAAAGGTTTTCCAGCTAAAATGGATACTGCCTATGGCCTGTCATTATGGAGTTAACGAGTATAACTTGTCAGCTGAGCTCCACCAGGTTCACCGGCTGCTGAAAAGGAAAGAAGAACAAGGACTTATAATCAACAACACACAAGAATTCCTATCTGTGATGTGGCCCTACAAAGATGCATTCCTGAACTTGTATAAGCTGATATCCATATCTTTGACTCTTCCAGTAACAACAGTGAGCTGTGAGCGCAGTTTTTCTTGTTTGCGTCGTTTGAAGAACTACCTCATGCCTCCTACCCACCGCCCCCGGCGTCGGGCGGCCGAAGCGGCCGGATAACACCGGTTTACATTCAAAGTCTATGGAGCAGACGCGTGGAGTCACGGGGAACAAGGAAGCGGCGAGATTCGAGTGATCGAAGCGGCGCGACGGCAGCCTGCACACGCACGCGCGCGTCGCCGTCGAGCCGCAGACGTCCCAAATGTTGATCTCTGGCGGCTCGACGCATCCGGCAAACAGTCGGGAGAGCCTCGCTATCTGATTACACAACCACAACGGGACTTTTTTCGGACTTTTTAAACTCACCGGATCCAGCCTCCAGGAATTGGACCCAAACTCCGGTAAGAAACGTGGCATTTTTACAGTTGCTGCTGACAGGCTGCTGTACTCTCCAGTGTAGATCACCCCAAACATAAAAAAAAGTTTTAATCTCATCGAAGACCGTCGGAGGTGCAGTTAAAACAACAACTGAACCCGGAAAACAAGCCAGAGACCCCTCCCTCTGCTACCCCCTAGTGTACGTCATCAGACGGTGTTCAGTGGTTCAGTGGAACCATGACCAGCGGCCAAAAGGGGACGGCAGGAGCGTTTGCAGTTGTGCGGTGGGTAAGAGGCATTAGAAACAGCAGTGGAGACAGTCGAACAAGTGACCTGGCACTTCTTGCTATCAATCCTTTAAGAACCAGGACCCTGGACAGTGACAGGATTATTGATCATTTTGCCCTCAACCACAATAACAGGCGGATTGTCCTGTTATAAAGACGTCTGATGGTGAGTGAATGATTTCAACCTTCTCTGACTTTGTAATGCATTCAGCATGGTGGACTGAAATTGTTTATACAATACATATGGGGAAACAATGTGAATTTGTTGTAACAGTTTGCAGTTTGTGTGTGTGTGTATATGTATGTGTGTGTGTGCGCGTGTGCTTGCGTTTGTGTTGATAACTCTAGGGAAGAAAACTATCCTTCATAGCACCCACAGTAAAATGCTTAGCCCCCCCTTAACACCTGCTGAAAAAAATTCTGGAGCCGCCACTGCTGTGGGGTTTACATGTTTCAGGAGGGGAGGGGGTGAGTGAGTGGCCCTTCCCAACCTGTTTGACTGAGGGCTTATCTGTCCCTCCGAGGGAGGTAGAGGTTCTGTCTGTGAAAGACAGGCTTCTGCCCCCCCGCGCGGGCTCATTGGGCCCCCTGACTACCCGTGTCTTATCAGAAAGGGGGGCGACTGTGTGCCCCGGCACCCCTAGCTCTTTATTGACAAATTTTTCAATAAAAAATGGTGGGGTTTTCCCTTTAATGCTGAGTCGAGACACTGGACATTTGGGACATTTTGAGACTTTATTGTCGTGTTCAAACAACAGTTTCTCGTTATTACACAAACATTTGAGTGATTTTGTATGTTTAAATATTCTGGACCAGTTAGTCATGGTTTCTTTAACACATTTACTGGTGATAAGAGTTCGGCTCTCCTTTTTCCCTCTGGGTGGAGATGCCTGAAAAGGTTGAGAAGCAGCTCCTGTTCAGGTTGGCTTCTGCTTTCTGTCACGGCCCGCTGAGGAGGTTCTGGGTTGGCCCGCTTGACACGTAATGAACCTGTGCTTCGACCAGGCCTGGTCCGCCTGAGACGGGTGTCCATGCTGCTCTGGAGCAGGTTTCAACCGCTGCTCCCCGTCGAGCGTCTGTCTCTTATACGTCGGGCGTCTAGTGAGGGAGCGATGGCACTGCTGTGGGCCTCTCTGTCCACTCGGGTCTCTGGGCTACGTAAAATGCTTTCTGGGCATACCTTCACGCAGGGCCTCTTCCTGTTTCCTTCTCTGATCCAGTCTGCCCTGGATCTTCTCCAGGGCCCCACCAAACAGTCCCGAGGGCTCGATGGGGTGGTGGAGAAACGGGTTTCGTTGGACTTCAGGGAGGTCAGTGAGTGTTAACCAAAGGTGACGTTGAGCGATAATGATCTCAGCCATACTTTTCCCTTGGGCGATGGCTGCAGAGCTGGTAAGGCGAAGGATGACATCCACCATCCTGCGGGCCTCATCTAGAACCTCGTCCGCTTTCTTCTTGTTGGTGGTCTATTGGAGCTCCTGCAGCTTCTCAGCCTGGTAGGCCTGTAACATTGCTGCAGCATTCATGGTGCGGACCGCGAGGGCCTGAGCGCGGTAGCTCTTCTCCAGCTGGAGAGCTGAAACACGGCAGGCTTTGCTGGGCAGTGTGGTCTTGGAGCCTGACGTTCTGAGGACCAAATGCACCACCAAAGTCTCGTCCATCTGAGGAATGTGAGCCATGCCAGCCGCCTCCATGCCCTCAATGTCCAGAAACTGGGAGAGAGGCAGTGTCAGGGGGGCTCTGGGTTCAGCCCAGGAGCATGTTAGCTCCGTGTGTAAGTCCGGGAAGATGGGCATCCTGTGCCTCATGGCCGACTGCTGCTTTGCGAAAAAACAGTTCCCCGCCAGTCTCGTTACCTGTTGTTTAGGTGGGGGTTCGGGTCAAGTTATCCTCAGCGCCTCAACCGTTCTTCGACACAGCTCGAACAGAGCGGGTGTGGACCCTTCTGCCTCTGGTTGACCTGCCGCCGGGCTCAGGAAGAAGTATTCATCCTTCCCCTCCTCCTCGTTTTCTACCTCATCGTCTGACAGCTTGCCAGAGGCTGTGAGCGACAGTTCGTGAGCCCTCATTAAGTCTCTCGTGTCGTAGTCTGCCGTGGAGTCCCTGACGGGCGCGACAATGTCCATATTTTCGCCCCAGTCCAAGGCGCTACTGTCATTCATCTCATCCGCCTCCAGCTCCGCTGTAGGGGTGAGAGTCTCTAGCGGTTCTGGAGCCGCGGTGGAGCCGCCCATGGCCTTGGCCACGAAGTCCACGCACCTCCTTCACACTGCCTCACGCAGCTGGCTGCAGTGAGGGAAAGAGTCTGGGGAGTCCAAAGCCATCTTTGCGTGGACCATTCCTAGGCAAATCAGACAGGCCTCGTGGGTGTCCGTCGCTGAGATAAAATAGCCACATTCGCTGGGGCAGGGCAGAGAGCCGGGGCTCGCTGGTCTACTGCTCTTGTTGGAGTTCTTCGACTTCCTCTTGCCTCTCTCAGGAGCCATGGCCGAGAAGAGACGTCGAGCGACAACCAGTTAGCACCCGCTAAACATGGTAAGAAATCCTCTCGCTGCGCTGTTCGTGGTGTTAGCCTGTTAGCTCCGTTAGCTTAGCAGGCTAGGTGTGGGGCAGTTAGCTTCCCGCTAACTGGGCGGCGAAACAGCAGAAAAAAGACTTTAAAAAAATAAGTAGACGACATTAGGTTAGCGTCTGCTAAACAAAGTGCTCGCGGGGAGTCCTCTGTGACGCTCTGGACAGGGAGCAGGCTCACCTCCAGTCAAGCAGTTCAGTCACGCGAGGCGGTCCTGCGAAGTTCAGGTGTGTAAAGCTAGGTGAAGTGCACAAAGAGGACGTACGTTGCGCGTCACCGTCTTTTATGCAAGGAGGGCGGAGCCTCCTTGCTGACGTTGACGCTTACTTGCCTTAAAAGGAGTGATTGTATTGCTTCAGGTGAACCGCACGGTGGCACAATTCCCAAAGTCATGCTGTTGCACCACAGTGGACTGACTGAAAGGGAACCACCTCTGGGTAAACCATATGGATCTACATCTGAATAACATTTACACCAATTTTACAGCAAACTTTCATTAACTTCCATGTAAAAAAAACTTAACAGCAAAAAGTATAGTTCTCTCTAACTGTACTGCAGCTTCCTAAAATATAGCTTTAAAAAACTCCTAAAGTTAACATGAGGAAATGAGTGGAGTAGTTGTACCAGGAGGCATTTAATGAGCAGGTAGTCTGTGGCCTGTGGCCAGCTGCTCATTTCCCTATTGACATCCAGCTTAGCCCCGCTGACTGCACACCGAGATTGTTATTCAGGGAGAGTGTGTGGGTTTTATATCCTCAACAAGTCTGAATAAAACTTCATCACACTTAAAATGCAACCTAACAATAGATGACATTTAGATGCAGTAGACGTAACATATGTTTTCCACTACAACTTTGGCTGAAACAGGTGACACATGGCTTCTTTTTCTTACTGACTGGCTGCTGTTTGGTACAACAAATTAGTAATTTATAATACTTTTTCTTCATTCATTTAGTTAGCCATCGACTTGGCTATTCAAGGTTTACACAATTACATTATTTGACCTTTCTGTTTCCAGGGACAAACAGCTGTATCAGTGGTGGACACAGCTCCGCTAACCCGCTAAAAACTAATAGCAAAGATTAATTTAGTGCATTAGCATTTTTGATAACTTTAGAAACCGTTAGCGGACCAATTAGCTTTTGGTAACTTCAAGTCTGCTAATTATAAAGGGACACCTCACCTCAGAGAGAGACACCTTACCTTGAGAAGCAACACTATGTTTTGTTTGAAAATGTTAAAATAAGATTAAAGGAAAACACCCACCGTGACAGTAATAATTCACCATATTGGACAATTACTGTAGTAGAATATAATGTCTATTTTCATTTTTGCATTTGGGCCAGGCAAGTATAAAAAAACAAAAAAACAAACAACGGAGTCCCGGAAACATCCGGAAACCCGGCCGAAGATTGCCGAAGTCCGGAGTGACGTAAATACAGGCTCCACTCAGAAGGCAGGAGTGAGTTCGCAATGGAGGCTTATGAGAGTGAGAGCCGCGGATCCACGCTCAGAATATGATAGACATCAATGTGCGACCACAGGATCAATCAACAGGCAGATTTATTAACAAGGGAATATTAAAAATGTTTCGCTTTTTTTTCTTTCCTCTCTCTCTCTGAGCAACGGAGGTGGTGGTGCTGTCTGTGCGTGCACGCTGGCCAGCTGTACATTTATTACTGAGGAAATATTAAAAATGACACGACACGACTACTTGTAAAAGTTAGTTTAGCTTTTTTTTTCCTCTCTCTGAGCATCGGAGGTGGTGCTGTCTCTGCGCGTGCTGATCACTGCAGCCAGCTGTACATTTATTACTGAGGAAATATTAAAAATGACACGACAACTGGTACACGTCTGACGTCTGTCCCACAATAAATATGTCGCAGTCCAGTTCAGTTCAGCTCCGCGCCTCTTTTGGAGCCACGCTGCGGCTTCATTTCTGAACAAGTTTATTTGAGCGGGACCTACCCGCATTCACCTGTTGTCTTATGAATGACCCGAGGAGGATTAAAGCCGAGGAGGATTAAAGCCGGACTTGACTTATGAAAGGGGCAAAAAGCCGAGCCGGCTTCATGAGGAAATTAATGAATTTGTCGCGAGCGAGCAAATTAAACTAGTGTCCTACGTGGATGCGCAACCCCTAAATATTTTCTGGTGCAGTTGTGGGTACAGCTGGACCAGCGCTCTGTTTTTATTTATATTTTAGAACTTTTTAATAAGATATAACACTGCTGCGGTTAAAGCTGTCGGCTGCCTTTTTATTCTCTACTCCCGACCTGTCACTGAATTGATTGACAGGTCACGGGGAGAGAATAAAAAGCCGAGCTGGTTTCATGAGGAAATTAATGAATTTGTTGCGAGCGAGCAAATTAAACTAGTGTCCTACGTGGATGCGCGATCTCTAAATATTTCCTGGTGCAGTTGTGGGTACAGCTGGACCAGCGCTCTGTTTTTATTTATTTTTTAGAACTTTTTAATAAGATATAACACCGCTGCAATAATGAAGCTACGTTGATGCATGCTTGTTATAACTCCGCATGCATTCAAGGCGGATACTTCAGTGACGTCAATGCCCATATATGGAGAGGGGCAAATTTTCCCGGAGCTGCTGCTAAAAACTGCTAAAAAACATGAAATAACACATTTAGCGTTATTTCTCTACAATATAAATAAACGCTCCTGTTTCATTATTTAATTAACTACTAAATATTAATGGCGATGCAATTTGAAAACATGGTGGGTCATGTCCTTTAATCTATTATGTTCCCAACAGACGTCATTTTACAAATACTCTTCAGTTTCAGCTCACATACACTGCACAAAAACCATAGATATACGGGAGTATCAGATGTGGTATATCTCCGCATCCTTCACATATACGGACAATTTCCGGGAATTTCCGTATCGCATCCTCGGAAAATCCAGTTTCGGATATCCCCGGATACGAACAGATCCGAACTTTATTGATCCTTAAAAAATCACAAAATCCGGATACTTTATCTGCTGCAGATCCAGAAATATGTGGCTCTGTTATCCCTCGGGATTACTGCTTACATCTCTTCGGATACTTGCCGCATATATGACGTATGATTGTTTATATTTACGTATACGTGACAGATGTCAGTCGTATATTTATGGATTTTTATCTGTGAAGTATCTGTGAAGTATGCGATTTCTCAGAGATCCAGCAGATCTTTGACGTATCACGATGAAGATGTCAGTCGTATATTTATGGATTTTTATCTGTGAAGTATATCTGAAGTATGCGATTTCTCAGAGATCCAGCAGATCTTTGACGTATCACGATGAAGATGTCAGTCGTATATTTATGGATTTTTATCTGTGAAGTATATCTGAAGTATGCGATTTCTCAGAGATCCAGCAGATCTTTGACGTATCACGATGAAGATGTCAGTCGTATATTTATGGATTTTTATCTGTGAAGTATATCTGAAGTATGCGATTTCTCAGAGATCCAGCAGATCTTTGACGTATCACGATGAAGATGTCAGTCGTATATTTATGGATTTTTATCTGTGAAGTATCTCTGAAGTATGCGATTTCTCAGAGATCCAGCAGATCTTTGACGTATCACGTTTAAGATGTCAGTCGTATATTTATGGATTTTTATCTGTGAAGTATCTCTGAAGTATGCGATTTCTCAGAGATCCAGCAGATCTTTGACGTATCACGATGAAGATGTCAGTCGTATATTTATGGATTTTTATCTGTGAAGTATCTCTGAAGTATGCGATTTCTCAGAGATCCAGCAGATCTTTGACGTATCACGATGAAGATGTCAGTCGTATATTTATGGATTTTTATCTGTGAAGTACCTGGAAATATGCGATCCCTCAAGAGTTCCAGCAGATCTTTGGCGTATCACGTCGTTGCAGATGTCATTCGGATATTTAAGGATTTTTCATTTATGCAAATTCATGCATATTTGGGAATATGATATACTCTGCCTGAAAATACAGGTTTTGCATGTAGGTAGACCATGTAAAACACCAATGGTTACCGGTAGTTGTTTTTTTTTTACCCTAACCCTCCATTTATTTTTTATTTTTAATATGTGAAGCACTTTATATAACTACATTTGTTTTAAATCTGCAATACAAATAGTTGGCTTCTAACATCTTTACATTTTAACATCACCCAGTTTTCTACATCAACATTAGTCTTTAATTTAGATTTATGTACCAACATCATGATGTACAAATCACAAGCTGGACCAAAAGCAGTCTACACAGTGGTTTGTATCTTCAGAACTACTACGGTAATGCAAACATCAGACATAAAAAAACTGACCATGACTTTAAATTTATTTTTTTATTAACACCCCCCCCCACACACACACACACACACACGCACACAAAGAGGAAAAGAAGAGGAGATGTATGGATGCAGTTAGAGAGGACATGAAGGTAGTTGGAGTGAGAACAGAGGATGCAGAGGACAGAGTGAGGTGGAGGAGGATGACTCGCTGTGGTGACCCCTGAAAAGGGAAAAGCCAGAAGAAGGTGCTCAAGGCAGCCTGGGTTGCATTTCTCACTGGGCACTCTGCGATGGACTTTGTTCTGAAGCTCAGCAAATGAGTCAGAGGCGCTCCTCTCTCGCAAAATCCTCCATCCTCTTAACTTTGTAGGCAATCGTGGAGCTCAGTAAAGAAGGTATTTGTCAACATATTTGACTCCTTTTTAACTGACAGAAAAGTCTAATGTTCATGTAATAACAGCGTCCATGAGGTTAAGACTTGTACTCGAAGAACAAGGGAAACAGCGTGTGTTGGGGTAACCTAGGTTTGACACCCTGATGCATGCTCAATAATCCAGGTAGAAAAATCTAAAAAAGCTAAGTCTGGTCCTCTGGACATTCAAAAAATAAAAAATAAAGCACAAAAAAAACTGTAGAAACGTTTCGTCTTTCGTCCGAAAGACTTCCTCAGTCTGAGAAGCTGTATTCAGCTCAGTCTTATAAATAGCACCCTCCCACAGTGGATCAACCAGTTGGCTGATGACAGCCTGAAACCAGCTGCTCACATGAGCAAGGAGGACCATCAGCCTGACGATGGATCGTTAACACCCTGATGGTTGTTTGCTATTCACAGAGGGCTGAGTGATACTAGCAATAACAGCATTGTAAGTGGGGGACAGTTGAACCCGGAGGCCTCCACCTCCGTTTAATGATGGACGGTTTCTTTTCACAAAGATGGCCTCCTTTATTCCTCTCTCAAACCATCGTTCCTCTTTATCAAGGATGTGAACATCTTCATCCCTGAAAGAGTGACCGCTGGCCTGGAGATGAGTGTAAACTGCAGAGTCCTGACCTGATGATGTTGATCTTCTGTGCTGGGCCATCCTTTTGGCCAGTGGCTGTTTAGTTTCCCCGATATAAGACTGATCACAGCCCTCCTGACACTGAACAGCATACAGTACACAATATTACTCTGTTTGTGCCGGGGGACTGGATCTTTGGGATGAACCAGTCTTTGCCGTAATGTATTTTGGGGTTTAAAAGCCACTGGGAGGGGGGTATACAAGCCACCCAGTGGCTTTTAAACCCCAAAATACATTACGGCAAAGACTGGTTCATCCCAAAGATCCAGTCCCCCGGCACAAACAGAGTAATATTGTGTATGCTGTTCAGTGTCAGGAGGGCTGTGATCAGTCTTACATTGGGGAAACTAAACAGCCACTGGCCAAAAGGATGGCCCAGCACAGAAGATCAACATCATCAGGTCAGGACTCTGCAGTCTACACTCATCTCCAGGCCAGCGGTCACTCTTTCAGGGATGAAGATGTTCACATCCTTGATAGAGAGGAACGATGGTTTGAGAGAGGAGTAAAGGAGGCCATCTTTGTGAAAAGAAACCGTCCATCATTAAACGGAGGTGGAGGCCTCTGGGTTCAACTGTCCCCCACTTACAATGCTGTTATTGCCAGTATCACTCAGCCCTCTGTGAATAGCAAACAACCATCAGGGTGTTAACGATCCATCGTCAGGCTGATGGTCCTCCTTGCTCATGTGAGCAGCTGGTTTCAGGCTGTCATCAGCCAACTGGTTGATCCACTGTGGGAGGGTGCTATTTATATCAGCACTTTGTGTGGACTTGTTCCTGTTTAAAGTGCTTTATAAATAAAATGGTATGGTATGGTATAAGACTGAGCTGAATACAGCAGCTCAGACTGAGCTGAATACAGCAGCTCAGACTGAGGAAGTCTTTCGGACGAAAGACGAAACGTTTCTACAGTTTTTTTTTTGCTTTGTTTTTTGTATGTCCAGAGGACCAGACTTAGCTTTTTCAGACTAGGTTTGACACGTTTGGCTTGGGTTTGGATCACTTTGGTTCCTTGGGATACCCCCCTCCCGGTCTGGCGCATAACGAAGCCACTTCTTGACAGTTCCGCTGTAGTCCTTGTCAGTTAGCTTTGGGTCAAACTGCCGAGCAGCAGCTGAAAGACAAAAAAAATAAGAGTGAGGAAGATGGTGTATATTTGATAAAATTGTATACCCCCCTCCCCTCTTTTTTTTTTTTGAGAGGTGCTATCTCCCATGTTCTGCTTTTGGTGTGTGCACAAACTGTCCCACACATTCCCACTGAATATGACAAATTTGAGTGTTTGTATAAACAAATATTGTGTGAGGATGCAAAATGTCATTGGCCATAATGAGATGACATTTGATGAGGTACAGTGATGAGCAGCACTCACTTCACACGGGTGTGATTTTTTAAAATTAAATGCTCAGCATCCAATTAGACTGAACTGGAAAGAGAAGCAAATGTCTAGTTTGACTCGATCTTGACAACATATCCATGCACCTATTAAGCTCACCAAGAACATTGTCCTTTGATTATTTCTTATAGCTTGCACTTTCACATTTTCTTTATTCAAAATTAATCCTTTTTTTTTTGCATTTCATACAGAAGAGGCATGAAAGACAAGATGCAATACATTTTAGAAATTCAAAAGAATTTTTTACTATATGGCACACTAAGAGCATAATTATACAGGTAGTCCCCGACTTACGAGCGCTCTTACTTACGAGGTTCCAGACTTACGAGCTGGCGAATTTTTGGAAAAAAACGCAAAAAATACCGAGTTTTTCTGTGTTTTTTCACCACAGTTCGTTAGCTAAACATGTGGACACACGTTTCCGATCATTTTTATGCACTAGTAAGCAGTTTTTCGATGAAAAACGAGTGTTTGTAGTCGCACTAGCAAAACCGTTCCAACTTACGAGCGAAATTCCGGACTTACGAGAACTTGTGCTTCGTGTTTCAACTTACAAATTTTCATCTTACGAGCACCTCGTTGTAACGGAACTCGCTCGTAAGTCGGGGACTACCTGTATTCTCAATCACCAGCAGTCTATAAAGTAATTTGCAGGGGAGGAAGCTCACCAAATATGCAGTTGTGTTGTGTCCTTCTGAGGAAAGAGGTTTTTAAACATCTTTTCTACCATTTTAGTGTTTTCAACTGAGGAGCTTTGGATATATTCATTTAAAAAATATAGCACAAGAATATCTCTGCACAGAAAAAAATAAATAAAAATTACTTTAAGTTTTTTTTTTTAAACCAAACTGACAAGTTTCTCCACTGTAATTGTTGTGTGATGTTAAGGCATTGAAACACCTGGTTCAATTTAGAAGATATTTAAGATTAACTACAAGCACCTGAAGCTGACTCAGAGAACTCTGTGATTTTAGAGAAAGATCAAAGCCAAATGTAGACACGGTGCACCCCAAATCAACTTTTTTTAATAAAGTGCATTAAAACAATGGCCGCTGACACAAAGTGCTGTACATGAGGAACATTATTCTATAATTTAAAGCAGATTGGAGTGAAGCAAAATCAGCTTTTGAGTAGAAGTCACTAGATAGATTTAGAAAAAGCTAAGAGTTTTGTTATTTAAAGACAAATAATTGTTATTGTTCCCAATATTTTTAATTATAAGATTTTACTTTGTGATAAATTTGCCCAAATAACAAATAGAATTTCTCCATCTACATCAAACACCTGTGCCAGGGGGACAAATTTGTAAAGTATAATTCTTGATCTGAAGTCAGGGGCCACACAAAATCGTTTCAGGGGCCACAAATGGCCCTCGGGCCACACTTTGGACATCCCTGATATACAGTATTTGAACAATTTCAAAACATTTCATTAATAGCAGATGTTCTGTGGCACATTTTGAACTTTTAGATAAGAATTTGTGCTCAAGTGCCTAGAGAGCTTAGCATATTTTTCCTTGAGGAAAAATGA
>JBBPBX010088925.1:0-14401 GCA_038048925.1 Garcialebias charrua
CAAAGTGCCGATTAGTATAAAAGAAATCAAACTGCAGCTTTTTGACCTGGGGAGGTAGTCTGAACAAAAGTGATGTCCTGCATTTCTACATTCAAATGTGTCAGGTTAAATCTGCAATCAAACACAGTGAAGTAGTTCACTTCCTTATGTTTGTGCTTACATATATTTTTATTAATCATAATCATCCTCGTCTTTTTTTTGTGGCAGATTTTTCTTAAGGAAAATCAGCTGATCCACATGCTCATGTTTGAGTAGACTGCGTTTTGTGGAAACAATATCTCCTGCAGTGCTGAAAACTCTCTCAGATGCCACACTGGTGGCTGGTATGCAGAGATACCTTTTAGCCATAGATGACAGCAGTGGCAAGTCCAGTTGCTCTTTCCACCACTGTAGTGGGTTTTTTGCCAGGGGCAAAGAGTCACGCTCTCTGTACCTTTTGAGTTCTTCACTGGCCTGGTCCCTCACAGATCTAGTTGCCATCCTTACTTCAATGTCACCCAACAGCTCGTTCAGCGCTGACATTTTCTTACAGGGTGGTTCATCATCTGAAATAGAAAACAAGCACCATATATTACTGGTTATGTTTGCCATGAAGTTTTTTTTTTTTTACTGACTTAACCATTTTATGTAAAAATCTTCATCTGATGTTCAGAATTTATTTATGTAGGGACTCGTGTATAACATGTGTAAAAGATGTATCATTATCATGATTATTATTTAACTCTTTCTGTGCATGCAGATCCTCTCATTATAGTGAATGTGTTTTATGCTGATACGACTGCAGCACAAGTTTAAGACAAAGTCAGCTCATTCTTGATCACAAGTTATAAAACACCAACCTTTATGCTCATCTTGGGTCTGGGGTGCATCATTGCAGACGTCTGGAACTCCAGTTGGTTCAGTCTGGCATGGATCAGTCTGCACTGGACCTCTTTGAACTGAATCCCCCGTTACCTAGAAATAAAACATGACATTACATTTAGTGTACAGTATGATTAAATGCAGTGTAAACAACAAAACACAGCAGACTGTAACTGAATGCATTGCACTGTAAGATGTATATTTTGACAGTGTGTTGGGGGATTTACCTTGTGATGCAGGGATGTTGCTTCTGCTGACAGGTTTGTGAATGTCCTCTCTGCATCATGGCTACTGATGAAGAGCAGGGACTTAAAACGGGGGTCCAGAGCTGTTGCAGTGTGGAAGAGATCTTCAAGGCCTGTGTAGCGTTTCTCCAAGTCATTCTTGAACGCATGCTTCATCTCTCTGATTAACACAGAGTCCTCATCTGATGGTTCAAAGTTCTTTTTAAGCTTTCCTTTTACAGGAAGAATCATAGAGAGTGTGGGTCGCTTGTCTTCAGACATGCTGGTGGTCACAAGTTTGACCGGTGCCATCAGTTTGACAATATCTTGAATGTCGCAGAAGTCTTTGTCTTTGAGAGTATTCACCTCTTCTCCTTTTCTGAGGTCCCTGGACATGAGTGCTGCAGAAATAGCAGGATGTTGTTCAAAAAAGCGTTCAAGCATGTCATGAGAGCTATTCCACCGCGTGGATACATCTTGGATGAGTTTGTGGGAAGGCAAGGCCAGTTGTTTCTGTTTATCTTGAAGGATTTCTGCTGCTCTCACACTACGATGAAAAAAGGCAACCACTTTCCTCACTCTTCCCAGCAACCTTGCTACTGTGTCAACTTTAAAGGCTTTCTGTGTGGCAAGATTAATAGTGTGTGCAAAGCACATGAGGTGAGGAGTCATCTCTGCTTCCACTCCAGCTAATACCATGTTTGTGGCGTTGTCTGTCACCAGGGCTGGATCTTTGTCAAGAAGGTTCCAGTCAACACATGCCTGTTTCAGCAGAGCACCAATATTTTTCCCAGTGTGGGAGCCTTTGAATGCCCTGGTTTGTAGCACGTGCACATTTAATTTCCAGTCTGGAGAGATGTAGTGGACAGTGATAGTCACATAAGACTCAGTGGAGCATGATGTCCAGGCATCAGTTGTAACAGCAACTCGTTCTGCACGTGCCAATTCTTTTTCAACTTGGCTCTTCACTTGGGCATACAAAGCTGGCATGCACGTGTTTGTGATGTGCTGCCGGGATGGAATCTTATATCTGGGCTCTAATGTGCGAATCATGTCCTGAAATCCTTCCCCCTCCACTATATTATATGGACACAAGCCCTTAGCGATAAAACGTGTTATTGATGCTGTTATAGCCTTAGCTCGTGCTGAATTATCACCGAGTTGCCCATAAAATTGAGTAATAACGTTACCCGTCGCTTTCTGTGATGCAGCTGCATGCTCCTGCTCGTTTTTATGAGGCTTGAGCAGTTCGCCATACTCGTCTTTGTGTTTCCTCGTTGCATGTTGATCGAGGTTTGTCGTGCTACCAGTGTACTTCAGAGGGGCTCTGCATAGTTTACAAATAGCGTGGCTTTTGTCGAGTTGTCCATCCTTCTTGTAAAACCCGAAAACGTTCCACACTTTAGATTTTTGTCTGGCTGAAGAGTTGAAAATCTTTCGCGGTGACTCGCTAGCGCTGCTGCTAACCTCCATGTTCTTCGTCTTGGTGAGCTACGGCGCATGCGTGAGAACAGCTTCGCGGGCATTCCCAACTCTCGCGTTGTTTTAGAAACACATTGCAAACCCAGCAAGTCTCGCGATAACCGGTCCGTGTCTCTTCAACCGGTTCATCTCAGGATTTGTGGATGGTTGCTGTCGGTTTACATGGCTGCTACCGATGCAACCACATCGCTAGCTTGTAAAACCGGATATCCGGTCGAATCGGTTAATCTATAACAAGCCTACTATTTACATGTATATGTAAGTGCCTATATGCATGTATATGTAAGTGCATATATACATGAATATGTAAGTGCATATATACATGTAAATGCAAATACATATAAAATTGTAAATGCATATATGTATATATACATGAATATGCATATATTTACATATGCATATACATATACATGTATATATATGCATATACATATACTGTACAGATAGACTTATATATATAAATATAACATGTTTAACTGAAATTGTGTGTGTGTTTGTGTATGTGACTGTTTTGTGGTTTTAATGGACAGTGGTTTGTTAGGACAGCCATTCGCTATAATCAGACAGATTGCAGCTCATTACTGTCCTGACAAAACACTGTATTTAGAAACCACAAAACAGTCACACACACAAACACACACAATTTCAGTTGAACATGTTATATTTATATGCCTATTACATGTATATGTAAGTGCCTATTTACATGTATATGTAAGTGCCTATATACATGTATATAACTACCGCACGTTTCACTGAGGTTTACAACAATGACATGTTAATTCACCCCCCATTGTTCCTCTCCAGCACCGAGGAGCTGACAAACCAGTTTGACTCTGTTTGTTTAAAGGCTTTGGATCAAGTGGCGCCTATTAAAACGAGAAGACCAAAACTCAGGGCCGAACCGTGGCTGAATGACACGACAAGAGCGGCCAGGCAGCAATGCCGAAAGGTGGAGAGGAAGTGGAAAAAAGACAGTCTGCAGGTCTCTTTTCAGATGGTAAAAGAGAGCTGGCGCCGATATCAGAAAGCAGTGAAAACTGCTAAATCACAATACTTCTCTGATATCATTGCTGCAAACTCTCGTAACCCTCGAGTTCTGTTCTCCACCCTAAACTCTGTTCTCCACCTCACTGAACAATCACCCATGGAAGCCTCGACTGAGCTGTGCGAGAACTTCCAACATTTCTTTTTAGATAAAATCGCAACCACCAGGGCTCTCATTTCTCCTCCATCTCACGATCCATCCATCCCACCTCAATCTGTTGCTGTGTTTGACCATTTTGAACCAGTCTCTCTGTCCTCTCTAGAGCAGGTCATGTGCAACCTGAAACCATCTGGCTCCCCCTTCGATGTGGTCCCCCCTCGGCTTCTAAAGGAGGTTTTTCACACTCTAGGTCCCTCCATTCTCTCGATTGTAAATAGCAGTCTATCCTCGGGTGTGGTGCCAAAATCATTAAAACATGCTGCTGTTCAACCCCTCCTGAAAAAACCAAACCTCGACCCGTCAGTATTATCCAATTTCAGGCCTGTCTCCAGACTCCCATTTGTTTCTAAACTTCTAGAGAAAATAGTTGAGTCCCAACTAAAGTGCTTCCTGGAGGATCACGCTATCCCCGAGCTATTCCAGTCTGGCTTCAAATCCCTCCACAGCACTGAGACTGCCCTACTGAAGGTTTTTAACGACATCTTCCTATCCACAGATACTGGTGACTCTGTGCTGCTTGTCCTATTGGACCTCACATCCGCTTTCGACACCATCGACCATGAGATCCTCATTGCTAGGTTGGAGCAGTGGGTGGGCATCTCAGGATCAGCCCTAAACTGGTTCAGATCCTACCTCTCTGACAGGTCTTTTTGTGTGTCCATCAATGATTTTACTTCTGCAGTGGCGGCTCTTAAATGGGGGGTTCCGCAGGGGTCCATCCTGGGTCCTCTCTTGTTCTCCTTATACCTGCTGCCACTCGGTGCTATTTTCCGGAAACACAATATACCTTTCCACTTCTACGCTGATGACTGTCAAATCTACTTCCCCCTAAGACAAAATGGTACAGGCTCTATTCAACCTCTGCTCGACTGCCTGGCTGACATCAGGGACTGGATGGCTTTAAATTTCTTAAGCTTCAATGATAAGAAGTCTGAAGCCATATTGTTCCTTCCCAATGACACAACCTCAAACCACTGCATTGACCTGTCTGCTCTACCCCTATCCGAAAAACAAAAAGTCAAAAATCTGGGAGTGATAATGGATCCTTCCATGAAACTCAACAGTCATGTAAACATGATCGTCAAATCCTGTTTTTTCCAGCTGAGGCGTCTGTCTAAGCTGAAGCCCATATTATCCAAAAAGCACCTGGAGACAGTGATTCACGCATTCATTACATCTAGGCTTGATTACTGCAATTCACTTCTGTTTGGCGTCAGTCAAGCCACCATTGCACGATTACAACTGGTTCAGAACGCAGCTGCCCGATTTTTAACCAGCACACGCAAAAGAGAGCACATTACACCAGTCTTGGCCTCCCTTCACTGGCTACCGGTTCATCTTCGAATCCAATTCAAAATTCTCATGTATGTCTACAAATCGCTGAACAGTCTCGCCCCCGCCTATCTCTCGGATCTGATACACCCATATGTCCCTCCACGTGCTTTGACGTCAGAGGATCAGGTACTCTTAACACTAGGAATACCAGAATATTCAGATGAGTACTACACTTACCACAGTCTGTCAAATTACAGATTGAGGGATTTGCATTCAATTAGGTTTGTGTGACCCCCTGGGGCTGAAGTCTTTTGTGTGCTCAAAACATCCCCCAGTAGCATAAACAAAACATCTCCCCCATATTCCAACAACAACATTCCTTCTGCAGGTTTAAAGTGCAGCTTTTTACAACACAGACCAAACTTTTGGAGATGTTGATGACTCTTTGCAAATGTCAACGCTAGAAACTTCAGTTTATTTTATAGATACTGTATACGTTTTATACTTTTTATACTACTATGCAAAAACTCAGGACAGTATTACACTTTTATTATTTCATTTTATGCTTATGTTCATTGGGTGTTTGGTGTTTTAGGGGTGTTTGGTGTTTCAGTGTTGGTGTAAATTTTCATACTTTTATACTATTATGAAAAAACTCAGGACAGTGTTACACTTTTTTACTATTTTACTATTTTATGCTTATGTTTATTAAATGTTTTAGTGTTTAGTGTTTAGATTGTTACTGTTGCACCGAGGGACTGAGAGAAACGCAATTTCGGTCCTGTGTATGTCCTGTACATATTGCAGTTCTGACAATAAAGTTGACTTTGACTTTGACTGCCTCTAAGCGAGCAGGTCCCCGGTTCAAATCCTGGTCCGGGGGCCTTTCTGGGTGGAGTTTGCATGTTCTCTCCGTGCATGCGTGGGTTTTCTCCGGGTGCTCCGGTTTCCTCCCACAGTCCAAAAACATGCATGTTAGGCTGATTGTTAACTCTAAATTGACCCTAGGTGTGAGTGAGACAGGTCCCTCTTGTAAATGAGTCCCCGTGGCTCAACGAGTCCAGCCTGTATAAATAAAGGTTGAATGAATGAATGAACAAACTGATATGGAGAGAACACAAATTCTGTAAGAATAAAAATACTAAATATCACCTATTCCACGGTCAAGGCGGGATTGCATTGGTCACTTTTATCTGAAGGCGGCGGGATTGTACAGGTGGTCCCCGACTTACGAGGACATCGACTTACAGGCCTTCGGCCTGGAAACCCTGCTATGGACCGTGTCGGTTCATAAGTTTCTCCGCGGAGACACATGCGCTTTATGTGAACGGCGGTTTTGTCAGGAAGGCATCTTTGTCCTTCCTGGACGAAGGACAAATGGTAAATGGAGCTTATTTATATAGCGCTTTCCAGCCCCCTATGAGGGGCCCCAAAGCGCTTTACAATACCAACCATCCAACCATTCATACACACATTCATACACCGGTAGCGGCAGACTGCCATGCAAGGCGCCATCCAGTCCTACCGGGAGAAACTCGGGGTTAAGTGTCTTGCCCAGGGACACAACGACACATGGTGTGGGGAAACGGGATTCGAACCTCCAACCTTCCGATCGGTGGACGAGTGCCATTACCACTATGCCACGGCTGCCTATCTGCCTATCTGCAAGCTACATGCTGAGTGAAATAAAATTGAATAAAGTTGTTTCACTCCAAGAAAGTTCATTCTCAATAGTCCAGGTATCAAATCCGCTCATTCTCAATCAGTTCATCTGGACAGTTTCTTTTTTGTAGAAACGTTTCACCCTCACTCCAGAGGGCTTCGTCAGTCAGAGTAGTCCAAAGCACACTGAAGTTAACCCACCAAGTAAACAACTTAAGTGGACCAACCAGTTTGCTGTAGCCAAGATGGTTTCTGGGGGCTTGTCCCTCGTTGACTCCTCCCAGGCAGGCAGACATGTCCAAAGTGGTTCAAGACAAGAAAGTTCATTCTCAATAGTCCAGGTATCAAATCCGCTCATTCTCAATCAGTTCATCTGGACAGTTTCTTTTTTGTAGAAACGTTTCACCCTCACTCCAGAGGGCTTCGTCAGTCAGAGTAGTCCAAAGCACACTGAAGTTAACCCACCAAGTAAACAACTTAAGTGGACCAACCAGTTTGCTGTAGCCAAGATGGTTTCTGGGGGCTTGTCCCTCGTTGACTCCTCCCAGGCAGGCAGACATGTCCAAAGTGGTTCAAGACAAGAAAGTTCATTCTCAATAGTCCAGGTATCAAATCCGCTCATTCTCAATCAGTTCATCTGGACAGTTTCTTTTTTGTAGAAACGTTTCACCCTCACTCCAGAGGGCTTCGTCAGTCAGAGTAGTCCAAAGCACACTGAAGTTAACCCACCAAGTAAACAACTTAAGTGGACCAACCAGTTTGCTGTAGCCAAGATGACAGGGCGTTCTCTGTAGCAGGCCCAAGACTCTGGAACGAGTTACCGCTGCTCATCAAACAGGCCCCCTCCCTCTCGGTTTTCAAATCCCGGTTAAAAACTCACTACTACTCCATTGCTTTCAATGCCAGCTGATTTGTATTGGATCGTTTGATTTATGATCTGCAATGTTTTTATGTTTTTCGTGTTGTACTTCATTGTCTGTGTTGCCTGTTGCGTGTTTGTTTGTCCAGCACTTTGGTGTGGACTTGTTCCTGTTTAAAGTGCTTTATAAATAAAATGGTATGGTAAATGGTATGGTATGGTATAAGTGCCTATATACATGAATATGTAAGTGCATATATACATGTAAATGCAAATGCATATAAAAATGTAAATGCATATATGTATATATACATGAATATGCATATATGTACATATGCATATACATATACTTGTATATATATGCATATACATATACTGCACAGATAGACATATACATGTAAATATAACATGTTTAACTGAAATTGTGTGCGTTTGTGTGTGTGACTGTTTTGTGGTTTTTATGGACAGTGGTTTGTTAGGACAGCCATACGCTATAATCAGACAATCAGATTGCAGCTCATTACTGTCCTGACAAAACACTGTCCTTACAAACCACAAAACAGTCACACACACACACAATTTCAGTTGAACATGTTATATTTACATGCCTATTACATGTATATGTAAGTGCCTATTTACATGTATATGTAAGTGCCTATATACATGTATATGTAAGTGCATATATACATGAATATGTAAGTGCATATATACATGTAAATGCAAATGCATATAAAAATGTAAATGCATATATGTATATATACATGAATATGCATATATTTACATATGCATATACATATACATGTATATATATGCATATACATATACTGTACAGATAGACATATATATGTAAATATAACATGTGTAGTGATACACCTAGCCTCTGATATTTTAGGCTTGACCTTCAAGTACACCTCTCTGTATCTCTCTGAAACTCTCAGTGTTACACCTTCTTGAGGCCCTCAAGGAGACGATTGGACACTTATATTGGTTAACAATTATTATGAATTAATGGACACTAATTAATCAGATTGAACTTTCTCTTTAATGTGTGTTAATTCAGAATTGATCAAACAGTATTTTTGTCATTTCAATGATGATTTTACTAAGATGGTATATTTTAAATATGACAAAGTTAAGAGAACATCTCAGAATGATCGTGCTTTAAACTGTCTGCTCTATGCAGAATAAGTGTCTAAGGTTGAATGAACAATCCTTCGTATTTGTTTGAACTGTTTTTGTTTCGAAGGAAAAGTGCTAGACATAGCTTGCTTTCGGTCTCCCGTCCTTTCTAAAAACAATGAATCAGTTCTCAAAACAAAGTACTGACTTGTTCACATGCACCTGCATCTTCTCACGTATGTTTTCTATGTTTTGTCTACCCTATCATCTGTCACTCAAACTCACTCACTTGCAAAGTCACACCCTCTCTAGGGGTGCGACAACCAATCAGCAGGAAGTATGTGACTAAGTCACACCCCCTTCTTAAGGGGCACTTCCTGCATTTTGGGTTAGTTTTTGGAAGAGAACTAACTGCCAACTGGTTTCTCTCCTTTGGGAAAAGCTGGAGACGGCCCGGTCATGTGTCAACGACCCACGTCTCAGCTGGAATCATAGTAAAGCCTTACTTTGATCCATTCACTCATTTCTGGAAGAATTTGTTTTCTGAAGTTTTACTTTGAAAGTTCAACCAGTGCGATTGGGGCCTGTTCCTGCCGGTGAAAGCGTGCTCCCGCTCGTCTGATCCAGTCATACACGCACGAAGTCATCTGGGCGTTCACTGGACAACACAGTCCGTTAGTGTCCACAAACTTCTCAGTCCTCACCTCGCAAGACGTCTCGTCACCAGGTAAAGAGGCGTTTGTATGCTGCACGTGTCGGAAGTACAGCTAAGATCCGTATGGGAAAGCTCGCCACCCTGGTTGTTTTCAAAATAATTAACTTTAGCTTAACTTAGCTTCCAGTACTCCTTCCTCCTATTTCTTATTTTTCATAAGCATTTAATCTGTCAAGTAATGTGCCAACAGAAAGTTCCTAATTGTCTGTTTGTTTTAATTTGAATTCTTGTCAACGTAGTTATTAAATCAGAGCTAATATCGATACAAATGTTTAATGTAATTCTTGTGATAGTTTCAATAAAAGGTCTATTTTCTGGTAGACCAATATAAGTTGAGCCTCTTGTGAAATTACATTCTTGTCTAATCACAGTAAAAACAATTTAGTATTGGAAAAAGGAAGAACTCGCGCATTTACAATAATGGTGGCTCAGTAAGTGTTTAAATACCTTACCAACCGCATTATTTCTTACATTTGGTGGCCGCATACGGTCTTATTTCTTACATTTGGTGGCTCGTCCGAGTTCCTGGAACCTTTATTAAGTTGTTTTGTGTAGCTTGATGTTACGGTGTTGTTGGCATAGTTTGCATCCTGTGGTGGACTTATAGAGTGGTTTTGGCTGGTGAGTGTCTCAGAGATTGCTATAGTAGCATTGTCTGGTGCGTTTTCCCGTTAGAATTATTCTTTTCTTTCACTTTTGAACGTGGGTTTTGGAGCTGCGGATGAATGAATGTTTGTTTTTGTGAGACGTTTCATTACGTGTCGCGAGGCTGCATGCATTTTTTCGTTTTGTGACCGCCGAGTCACCACTGCTTCATTTTCTTACATCTGCGATTTGCTGTTGAAGCTGTGTCACACATTTGCTGCTCCATTTTTACCTAATCTGTTACAACGTGTTGTTAGCCGAGGTTCGGGAAAAACCCACTCCGCTTTGGACCGGACTGTGATCCGGTTCCGTTTGACGTAAAGTCCGTTGTTGTACACAGTTAGCGTGCTGCCTCCCCTGGGGGCGTGAGAGTTAGCTTGGATGTGTTGTGCTCGTTAACAGAATTTTTCTGCGGTGTAAAAATACGTTTATTTTGTGAAAGATGGGTCTAGAACCTTGGGTCGAGCTATAATGCTAAAAGCGGTACCGAGAGACAAGATGGCTGCTTAAAACGCTGTGATTGGTCCATTGTGTGTTGTGTTCAATAACGTTGGTTTCTGTAGACTCTGGTTGTCTGATTCATTTTTGCACACATTTCTGACGGTTTATTTGTGTTGTTTGAGTTCTATGCACGTGATATCGTCGAAGACTGGCTTATTTGCTGTGTTTTGCGATATTTATGACTGTTTTAGAACGTTAAAAAGTCCGTTCCACGCTTTTGTTCGACCAACCGCAGGTCCGTGAACACACCGCTCGAACGGCACGTCGCACGTGGGCGGCGTTAGGTTTGGAAGACACAATTTCCCATGAACACTTGGGTTTTAGAACTACAGTTCTGTCTTCGCTGTGATTGGTCGATTACGCTGTAAGTGTTGACGCTTGCGCAGTGGGTGAAGCCCGCTCCTCGTCAACTTTCACTTCACAGCTGCTTGTCCCAGACGAGTTTCCGTGCTTGTTTGTCCATTACTGTCATTGAAAAGACTGTTTAAACGCGGTGTTTTTGAGATTTTAATGGGTGGATTGAGTCGGTTGCTCTGAGACTGCCGATCGCCATGTGACCAGGTCACGTGACACCGATTTTGCCGGTTTTATGAGGACCGACCTTATTTCTTTTAAACGCAGTTTAAAAGGTTTCACAGTTCAACCGATTTTGCTCACATGATTTCGTTTTTGTGAGCCTGGGGCTCTGAAGCTGTACCACGTAACGCTTTGGGTCTGTCTGCTTGATGCTTTTCATCCGTGTTAGATGTCTGTGGGCTAAAAGCTGCAGCTTCGCTCACGGGTGATAACAGCGCCTCTATAGCGGTCAGATAGAGAAATTGCGGTCGCTGTGATAAATTTATCCAGCGCTGCTCACCCCATCTGCTGATTACATTAGGAGACGCAGTCTTTCTGTAATGTGTACATGTTGAATGTTCCTGTTTTAAACGGGAAACATTTTGAGAATATTGTACACACAGCACCCTTTCATTTGATTTTCACGTATAATCAAATGTTGATGGCAGAACAGTTACAACGTGTGCAAAACAACGTTTGTCTGTCCCTGTTTTTTAAACTGCGAGTTTAAAATAACACAAAGGAGGCATCTTTTGTCTTGGTTTTCACAAAAAATCAGAAAAAAAGAAGCTAGCCGACCTTGATGGTCGTCTCACTGATTTTTGACAATTTCATAATAATCACTGATTTTTGTTAAATTTCACGTCTTGGATGTTACTGTGCAGCTGCACACAGGCCCTCCTATTTATTTTAGATACAAGTTTATTTAGAATAACAAGCTGGTAGGCCTTGCTCCCTACGGTGGCTTCATTTAATTTGTGTTTCACAAATTTCCAGATAAGATGGCGGCCTCTGCACATGAGGCTCCTGCTGCCACGACAGCCGATTTTGTTTGACCTTGTCTCAGGTCGACATATTAATAAAAATCACTGATTTTTTTTTTGATCTCACATTCTGGACACCTTGATGACTGCCGAAGGCATCACATGGTGAGGCTGAATGCTGTGAAATAAGGCCATTTTACTTGATTTTTCACAGGAAATCAGTACAAAGATGGACGTTCTAACAGGTGCATCCTTTGATAGGCACTTAGCTGCAAAGAACGTCCTTCAGGAACCAGGTGAACATCCCCTGGTGTTTTACGACAGGCTCCTCTCTGTTTACACAGGGAATAAAACTGTACCTGGCTTAGAGGAAGATGCGGAGTTTAAAAATCGTTTCACTTTGAATCTGATACCTTTCATAATGAAATGTGTTCGCTTCAATGTTAATTGCAAAGAGAGTACCATGGCAGAAATTAAACAATGTGCTATGGAATTTTTTGACATGCTCGAACAGCGAAAAACACCCTCAGTGGTGTGCCCAGGTCAAAAGGTCACATCCCACTCGCTGGAAGTAGAAGAAGTTCCCTCTCCTTCAAAGTGCGAGAGGTCACAGGTTTTTCATAATAACATACGACAGCATGGTGCTACGAGCTGTAGGAGTTCTGAACCCCCTGCCCCTCAGGGGGTAAACCTTGAGATGAGCAGAGTACCACACAAGGTAGGTGTTTGCCCTCCAGATGAACCCAGATGGTCTGGATCGAACCAAAAGAGTTCTCTCATGGATCTCACTGTAGGTGAAATTCGAAGGAGGTTGCATGGGAACCGTGAACCATTGAAAAATGGTCTGTCCCGACATGTACCCCCGAGAAGCGGCCCTCCTGCCCATGCCCCTCGAACTGCACAGTTCGAGACATGCAAAGCGTCACACAAGCTCCAGATTATGGAAGCGGCGCCTCCGCGCGTGGACGTGACTGAGATTGTGAGTTGTTTGTCAAATGATTTGAATGTTACAGTGGTTGACCAAGCTGACACATCGTGTGACGTTGTCCTTGATGATAACACAAACAACGATGTTCATCCTGATGAAGCGACGCGAAGCACTGGCTTTTGCAACACCTCAGTGCACACAGTTGACAACAACAATGTCGACACTGACATAAATGCTGACAGCAAACAAATTGCTGAAAATCCACATCCTGAAGGTCATGAAGCAGACAGCCATCATGATGCTGACAGCGACGACGATTACACAGACAGAGTCACACGTACACAGACACGTGTGGAAAAACCTGAACGGTTTCTGTGTAACTTTATAAAAAGGGGGATAGCTAAGAGAGCTTACCTGCCACTCACATTGGAAGGGGTCCTCGCGCAAGAAGCGCTCCTGGTTAGCGGCTCAGACGTGTCTACCATGTCAGCCGAACTGTTTGAGGAGCTAAGGACCGCCGCTAACGATGTTGACAGGCAAATACCCTTTGTGAAATACACTTATGGTGAGCAACAGGGCCTCGCAAAGACGAGAACAACCCTAATAGCCATGGTTCACATGCAGATTGGCGAGATGTCACTATACCACCCGGTATATGTGTCTGAACTTGACTCACTCCGGGCTCCATTTGTGGTTGGCCAAGATTTTATAAATCGCTTTGAAGCGATTATAAATTATGGCAATCAGACAATGTGGGCCACAGTGAGCAGTCCACTGCCATTCGTGGTACCTCCCCAAGGTCAGGACACTGACTGTCTAACAACAGGTACCGCTAAGGTCACAAGGGATTCCCAAACCGAGACCACAAACCCGGTAAGTGAACCTTCAACTACAGGTGAGACAGAGGAGACTCAACAATTGGACCAGACTCTGGCCCATCACGAGGACCTCCTCTGCGAGCTGACACCTTCAGCACTCACTGAGCACTACCTACCACCGGTAGAAGAAGGTGTGGAGATCCATGGGTCCCACACCGATGACGCTGTACTGTCCTGTGGGACGGGTAATTCGGCAAACAGCCAAGCTTTCAGTGAAGTCTTGGTTCAAGGACATCTGAGCCCACAAGGTGACAGTCTACAACACGCTGACAGTCACTTGGACTTCATTGTTACTGATTTTGAGGACCCCTCCTTGAACAAAAGGGGGGCAAACTCACACTTCCTACCACGGGTAGAGGACGGTGTAGAGATCCAAGGATCACACACCGAGAACGCTGTACTGTCCTCCGGGACAGGTAATTCAGTTATCAGCCAAGCTTTCAATGAAACCTTGGTTCAAGAGCTTTTGAATCTGGAACTACTCAGCGATGACATAGTTCTGACAGACTCAAAGAGCACCTCTTCATTCATGAAGTGGGAAGACATACATCACAACGACAGAGACGCGCCTGCGACGGCGCTGACAGTTGTGACACACCTGAATTACGAAGAAAGAGGTAAACGTACAGAGATACGTTGGCTGAAACCTAAAAGGTTCCTGCGTACTATCTACTCTAAGCTGCGTAAACAGCCTAAACTAAACAAAGGCATCCTAACTCGTGCCCATGG
>JBBPBX010088926.1:0-14401 GCA_038048925.1 Garcialebias charrua
ACCGTCATGCCCACTTCCGCTAGCGACTTCCGCTAGCTAGCTTTCATTCAAAACAACAACGGCAGCTACAACAACAGAAAACAAATTCACGATTTTGTTTTTGTGTTGGAGGATTATACAGTATACTGTAGTTAGCTGTCGACAGCCTGCTCCCGTTACACAAGAGGGATTTCTCATCGATCTGTTGTCTCTGTCGACTTAAAAAGCAATCTTACAGTAAGTATCCATTCATATTTTCTTACATCTTTACGTGCAAACAAACGTCGTATTTTTTTGTTTATTTCACATCACCTAAAAATAATAATGTAGACCATAGATTAAATAAAAAATAGTGGTATTATGATGTCACGTTTTTGATCAAACTTTAATGACACATTCACTTATAGTAGTAACCTATTATTATCAATATAATATTGATGGATGGATGGATGGATGGATGGATGAATAGATAGATATATAGATAGATAGATGGATAGATGGATGAATATATAGATGGATGGATGAATATATAGATGGATGGATGGATGAGTAGATAGGTAGGTGGATGGATGGGTGGATGAATAGATAGGTGGATGGATGGATGGATGAATAGATAGATGGATGGATGAATAGATAGGTGGATGGATGGATGGATGAATAGATAGATGGATGAATATATATATGGCTGGATGGATGAATATATAGATGGATGGATGAATAGATAGGTGGATGGATGGATGGATGAATAGATAGATAGATGGATGAATAGATGGATGGATGGATGGATGAATATATAGATAATTGACTGTAATCATTAATTGTATAAAGTACATCAATTCTTTGTTTTGTTTCATTCTCCTCTTTTCTGATGTTATGTTCAGATGAGCTCCCAGCCAAAGATCCATAAAGGTCTGGGAGATGAGGAGTGGATGTGACCTGCCCTGAGGCAGAACAAATGGCACAATCTCTATCAGAAGGTAAAGTGAAGCCACTATAAACAAAAAAGAGACATGAGTAATTGTCATAATAATAAGATGATTACTATTACTATTTTATGCTTATGTTTATTAAATGTTTCAGTGTTTTAGTGTTTAAATGGTTACTGTTGCACCGAGGGACTGAGAGAAATGCAATTTCAATCCTGTGTATGTCCTGTAAAAAAAAAAAAAGTTAATGATGTCCAGTTAAGAGAGTCAGAGTCAGAGAGTCTTTATTGTCATTTGCACCGCATGTGGTACATGTGATGAAAACGAGATTATGTACACAGGGTCCCAGTTACATCCAACAACAAAATGCAAGAGAAAAACAGTAATAACATCTAGAATTAACTAAGAGAAACATCAACTAGTAATACACTAAGCCCTAATGTAGTAGAAAAACATCATTATAAACAGCAGCACAAACATGAGTCTGTATGAGCAGATGTTCACAGATGAACACAGCAACAAGAAACAGATCAGCATGATGTGATATTTTTGCAGTGATCATTCTTATTGTTTATTTATTCATGAGTCTAACAGCCTCAGGGTAGAAGCTGTTCCTCAGTCTGTATTAACCAGTGAATACAGGGTGCAGTGGTGGATATGATAATCACAGCCAGTTATGAATCTTAGTGCACCATGATAGACAACATCCAACATCCGCAGGGTGCTTGTAGGAGCATTCATGTAGAGAATGTCACCGTAATCAATGGAGGGGAGGAAAGTCACATTTAATTATTTACTTTATATGAGTGTACATTTGTCATTTCAGTTCACTAAATCCCATTTTGGTGGGTCTCTTTCCGATTCACTGAAGCCCAACTTGGTGGCCCGGAAAACACCCAGCCCGTCTCCATCCTCTGAGAGGAGTCCCTCTTCATCTGCTGTGAGAAGCCCTTGCATTGCTCCATCTTCCTGGACTCCGGCACACACCTGCGAGACAGTTTCCTCTGTGAGGACAGCAGTATGTATTCATTAATGTCATGGAGTTCTCTGTCTTCATTAAAGAGGCATATTTATGCAGATTTCCAAATGTCTGAGTCACTAATATGTATAAAGAGTAAAGAACTGTTTTGCTATCTGTGTTTGTTTTATTTTTCCATAGGTGAGCTGCTGGGTGTTGACTGCCTGTTAAGTCAGACGGGCAACAGCCTGACTCGAAAGAGACTGAAGATCTTCTGGAAGATGTGGATGGAAGTGAAGGAGAGGAAGATGAAGGCTTCGTGGATGAGGAGGCTCTGAACTTACTGGTATCAGGACTTCAAGATGATGCCCTTTTCTCTGTGACCTCACAGCTTGACGCCTCCACCCATCCTGCTCCCTCCACCCATCCTCCCATAGCTGGCCATATCTCAGAGGTGTGAATACATAGTAAACTGTAGAATAGTACCGGTAGATAAATAAAAGACAACATCAACAAAATGTTATTTAACTAATATGTTGTTGGTTGTGTTTTCTTAGGGTTTAGATGAGTCAGGCGTTCCAGGCCTGGACAAAGTGGACAGCTTGGCTGAGTATCTGGTGGAGCTGAGGAACAAAACATCTCTGGTGCTGAGGAACCAGGAGGTCAGTGACATGTGTTGTAGCTTGCTGCATATATGCATCCTCCTCAAATCACTTGAACATTGCTGTGTTCTCGTGTTCAACTGTGTTATTTCCCTGTTTAGGTGAGCAGCATTGTTGCTTTATGGCACAACCTGCTGGAGTTCAACAAGCAGAGGGTGGTATTTGCTGCTCGACGCCAAGATAAACTGAACACTGGGAAGTTTAGGTCCCCAAAAAGAGGCAGGAATTTACCCCTGGGGTGGAAAGTGTGAAGCGTCACTCTACAGAATCAGAGTGTTTCCACCTTCTTTGCCACTCATCCACCTGCTCCTGCTGCGGCTCCTGTTCTGGCCCCTGCTCCAGCTCCCAGAGCAACCTCCAACCATCCTCAGCGAGCACCCCGAAAACTGACACGCAGAGTTTTGCACAACACGTGCAAAAAATGCGGGCAGTTCAGAATTGCTGAAACAGGACACAGCCAATATAGAGGACAAATGCACTGTCCCTCTAATGAAAGTCTCACTAAAGAGCAGTGGCTGGAACAAATTAAAAAGAAAACATAAACATTTTCTTTATTTTAAATAACTTCAAACTGTTTCATTGTACTGTATATAGTTTTTATTTAGTTCACAGAGTGTTATTTATTTTGTTTTGGGTTGATAATACAGATATTTATTCTTATTGTCATTATGTATACCAAATAATTCTACAAACCATAAAATAAAAGGATTTAATTCCTTCAGCAAACCACAAATTTCTTGATTTAAGAAAAATAAATGGGAGACTTCAGTGGAAAGGTGTTGCAACTAAATGCTACAATGTTTTTGGACTAACTAAAAATGTTTAATTCACTATCTTAATTGTTGATGAATAAATATTTGGTTCTTTGAAACCGATAAGGTCTCCGGTCTTTTACTGTGAGTAAATATTAGCTGCTGCTAATTCTGAATTATTGGTAATAATTTTAAGCATACACTAGAAACAACACATCATTCACTTCACTCAAAAAGTACTTTAGGAAAGACACTTTCAAGAATATTTTAGTTTCAGTCATTGTTTTGCAGTGAAAAATTAAAATAAGCACTGGGTATGATTAAGGACATTAAAATATACTGTATCAAGTATATAGTATACAGTATAATTTAACACATTAATATGAATATATTAGTAGAATGAAAAAGCTTAATTAATTAAGCAATTTATCAATAAAGTTTTAAAAAGAAAGCCTTTTATGACAAATAAAAAGTGTTGTGTTTTAAATTAGAGTACCGGGGTACTATGGTACACTATTTGTACAAAAAAAGCATTTAAAAAAATTTCAAGATACAAAAAACCCAAATGTTACTTCATAACACTTAAACATTAATTGTGGGAATTTTTTTCCAAAAAAATGACATGGCGACTGCTGGAATCGAACCCACGACTTTCCTCTTTCTTCCCCCCTTTCTTCCCCCTCTTCTTCCCCCTTCCCTCCTTTCTTCCCCCCCCTAAACAGACTATTGTTCCCCAGCTTTGGCGCAAGGGGCGTGCGGATAGGCTCGTGACGGTGATTGGCTCGGTCCATTGTGAGCTGGGACGGGGGTGATTGGCTCGTTCCATTGTGAGGTGTCTCGCCATTGGCTGCAGCGTCCATTGTGAGAATGGAGAGGTGCGAAGCTTATTGGAGGAGAGAAATGGACGAACGTGCGCCAGGTAGCGCCACAGAGACACGGGTCATGTAAATGTTTTGGCCAGGTCTTGTTTTATGTAGGTATGTATGATTTTATAGTTATTCAAGCATGCCTTATTTTGTCTTTGCTTGGAACGGAAAAGGGACTTGCAACAGTTTGCTGCAGTAAATTTCTGGAAAAAAAGAAGAAGCTTTTTGTAAGTACCTGAAAATGAATATGCAGATATAAGGTAGTCTAGACTATTCAACAGTTCTTGTAAGTTTGTACAACTGAGCTCGTCCCTGGGTGGATTTGAACCACAAACCTTTCGGTTAACAGCCGAACGCGCTGACCGATTGCGCCACAGAGACACGGGTCATGTAAATATTTTGGCCTGGTCTTGTTTTATGTAGGTATGTATGAGTTTATAGTTATTCAAGCATGCCTTATTTTGGCTTTGCTTGGAACGGAAAAGGGACTTGCAACAGTTTGCTACAGTAAATTTCTGGAAAAAAAGAAGAAGCTTTTTGTAAATACCTGAAAATGAATATGCAGATTAGGGGTGGGCGATATGGTTCAAAAATTATATCGTGATATTTCAGAGTATTATCACGATAACGATAAATTTCGTGATATAACCTAAAAAAAAAATCTAATGTATTTATTTGACAAAATTAACTTAACATGTTGCTTTGCAGTATTATATAAAAATTTTAAAAACAACAAGGGGTAATTTTACTGAAATTACTTTATTTAGTAAAGTATTTAGTCTCCAAGTAAAACTACACCTGCACTTTAGTTTTTGTGGTGTTTTTTTATCTATATTTTGTGCAGACTTTTTCCAATCTAAATAACAATCATTTTTAAAGTGCAGGTGTAGTTTCCTAAAACAACTAGCCTAAATAAAATGAAGTTTGTGTCATTCCTCTGATTCATTTTTTAACTGATCTGTCTCTGGCGGAGTTGTAATGTATACAGCAGTGTTGTGCATGTATATTACAGAGTGCCAGTGAACGCACCGCCAGTGAGAGCGTGACGTAGCGCGCAGGTTCGGGTGTGAAAGAAAGTCAGAGAATGGCAAACGTAGACCCAATGTGTTCACTCTGCCACAGCTCTGAGGAGACCATCATCCATCTCTTCTGGGACTGTTCTCATACTCAGCTGTTCTGGAAAGACATTTTCATGTATGTAAATAGAAAGTTAGAAATTGACCTACCATTTGATGCTAAAACTATACTGTTTGGTTTCTTTTGTCCAAATATTTCAAGTGAGAAAGTTTTTGTTGTAAATTTAATACTACTCTTAGCCAAATTTTACATCCACAGCTGTAAATTCTCCTTGCTAAAACCTAGATTTATAGTGTTTTCTAATTATATTTCCTCTTACTTATCTACTTTAAAGTATTGTACTAATGCAAAAGCTTTAAAAACTAAAACAATCTGTAACGAATTTCTGTTGTAAGCTGCCCAAAACTCATTATTGTTTTTGTTTATGTGCCTTTATTCTCT
Source organism: Garcialebias charrua (assembly GCA_038048925.1). Lineage (NCBI taxonomy): Eukaryota > Metazoa > Chordata > Actinopteri > Cyprinodontiformes > Rivulidae > Garcialebias > Garcialebias charrua. Next base: position 5,662 of record JBBPBX010088926.1, read on the forward strand.
TTTATGCTATGCATGCCTTAAGTCTCGAGCCTTGTTTGACATTGTAAGTTTTTTTTGTACTTGTTTTTTTTATTAAAAAAAAAAAAAAAAGTCAGAGAACGGAGCGGTGGAGGATCATGCAGTCTGTTAAGTGTATTTGTGCAGCTTAAACAATAAAGCAACGTCTGCTACAAACCAGCAAGGTTATTGAGCGTGCAGAGAAACATCACAGGAGTGACTGTGGAGCCGCGCATGTTTGTAACACAGTTTACAGCGAGGACACGGCTGCTCAGAGCGGAGCGGGGCGGGGGGAGGGGGGACAGCTGCCTGCAGAGCAGGGGGGGAGAGAAGCTGAGACGCGCGCGCGTTGTTTTTAACATTTTAGCACAGGCTGGACGCTGAGCTCTGCATCGGGCTGCGTTTTACAGACGGCTGGAGGGGATGTGCGCAGTTTAAAGCGCTCGGGTGTTAAGGGGCGGGGCGCCCTGACGTATTACGTCATGAAATTAGCATATCATGATATAAGATTTTTGCCCGGGCAAGCTTTTTATACCGGTATTACCGGTAACGATATGATATGGCCCAGCCCTAATGCAGATATAAGGTAGTCTAGACTATTCAAGAGTTCTTGTAAGTTTGTACAACTGAGCTCGTCCCTGGGTGGATTTGAACCACCAACCTTTCGGTTAACAGCCGAACGCGCTGACCGATTGCGCCACAGAGACACAGATCATGTAAATTTGTGGCCTGGTTGTTTTTTTTTGTAGGTATGTTTGAGTTTATACTTATTCAAACATGCCTTTTTTTGTCTTTGCTTGGAACGGAAAAGGGACTTGCAACAGTTTGCTGCAGTAAATTTCTGGGAAAAAAACAAGAAGCTTTTTGTAAGTAACGGTACCTGATAATGAATAAGCAGATATAAGTTAGTCTAGACTATTAAAGAAATCTTGTTAGTTTGTTCAACTGAGCTCGTCCCTGGGTGGATTTGAACCACCACACTTTCGGTTATAAAGTCTTGGCCAACTAGAAATGGGAATGAATCGAGTGTAGATACATGTACCGGGTGGTATAATGTCATTTTGCCAATCTGCATGTGAACCATAGCTATAGCTGTTAGGGTTGTTCTCGTCTCTGCGAGACCCTGCAGTTCTATAGCACTTTTTACAAGGGGTATTTGCCTGTGAACACCGTTAGCGGCGGTCCGTAGTTCCTCGAACAGTTTGGCTGACATAATGGTAATGTCGGCTCCGCCATCCAGGAGTGCTTCATGCGTGAGGACCCCTTCCAGTGTGATTGGCAGGTAAGCTTTCATAGCCTCCCCCCTTTTTTCAAAGTCACACAGAAACCTTAAAGGTTTCGGCCAATCATTCTGTTTACGTTGACCTCTGACTGTGTAATCTTTCTTCATCTGAACCGTCAGTGCAGTCACCAACGTGTCTGAGTTTTCAGTTTGTGGCGGGTCACTGTCGTCGATGATTGAGTTTTCCCCCCCTTTGTTTGATGAGGGGCTGTTAGAGTCTGTGACAATAATGTCATGGTCACTGTCAACGTCTTGTTGACTGACACACTCTGGACTGTCAATGTATTGACTGTCATTATCCTGATTGTCAGCATCCTGACCATCAGTGTCTTGTTGACTGTCGTGATTTGCGTGCTCTGACTTACTATCAACGATAGTGCTACACATCACTCCAGGTTTGTTATCATTGCTTGTATTATCCAACTCTTTTAACAACCGACGTATGTTCTCCATGTCCTCTGGGGACAGAGAATTATGGCCTTTCTTCTGGAACTTTCGCGATTTTTTGCCTGTCTCGGACTGTTCCATTCGAGGGGCAGGAGGGGCTTGTCCTTGACCTGGGGGTTCCTGTTGGGACCCCCCTTTGTGATATGGTTTACTTTTGTGACCATCTTTCTTATCTTTAGGACGTGCGCCCCCCTTTTGAAATCGTTTTCCGAACTCTGGGTCTTGTCTGAGCCACTGCGGGTCATAGTTCCAGCGGGCACCTTCACTACGTGGTCTGTTAGGTCGAAAATTCTGTTTTTTCTCACCCTTTGTAGGATAGGGAGTCGGTTTCCGCACCCCTTCCAGCTCTAGTGAGTTGGATTTGACCATTTCACCAGGACACACCTCAAAGGGTGTTTTGTTTGGTGTGCGACCTGTAAAAACATCTATCGCGCACTCTCTTATTTCTTCGATGGACCTCCGTTTGTAGTTTGCGCTGACATGTACTTTCTCTCTTATGTCAGGGCAAAGATTTTTGCTGAAGATATATTTAAACCCTATCTCTTCCTCCATCTCTGGTTCGCATCTGTCACCGAAATAGGCACGGAATATTCGGTCATAATATGACCTTGGGTGCTCATTCCTACCTTGCTTGACGTCCGCCGCCGCTATGATGCCATCGGGCCCCGTGCAAGGAGTATACTCCTTTATCAGCGCAGCACATAAAAGACTGTAGTCTTTCATCACGGCGTCCCGTTGACGCTTCATGAAAGCATGCACTGTCCTGTCCGAGGTTAACCTTACCAGACAGATTTTATCATCAACTGTAGCTTCTGGGAAGCGTTGAAGCTGAAAATCAAGGTCATCGAGATAGATCTTGGTTTCATGTGAGCCCAACGGGCCTGGAGCGAAGGTTTGAATGCTTTTAGCCATATTCCGTAGTTCAGCCATTGAAAGAGGAGTGTGTGGGTTATTATCAGATCCACCCACCGGCGCATCCGGTGGGTTTGTTGGTTTTAGAGGCCCTAAGGGACGGCGTGGTGGATTAGGCGATGGAGTTGATGTTATAGGCGGTGGTGTTGGTGTTCTAGGCGGTGGTGTTGGAGGTCTGGGCGCATCTGGAGACTGACCTTTAATTAATTCCAGACGTTTTTTCTTTTCTTTGATTAATTTGTATTCAGTTGAGGCCAGCTTCTCCCTGCACTCTTTTAATTCTACTCGGTTGTCTGTACACTCGCGTTGTAATTCACAACACCGACTGTAGAGTTCATCTTTTTCAAGAATGACCGCCTCATGTTGTGCACGAGTCCTGAGATTTTCACGTACTGACTCCTCGTATAACTTTAAAGTATGTTGTTCGCTTTTTATGATTACCTCACGTGACTCATCTACCTCCTGTAAACGTTGATTCAAACGGTCAACCTCAGCCTGTTTTTGTTTGCAAACCAGTTGAGCTGCACCGTCCATTTGAGACTGTTTTAGTGACTGAACCTCCACCTGCAGCTTTTCAGCTTCAAATCGAGCTAGTTGTAAGTCAACATTGAGTGCTGACTTATCCGCCTTGTGCGCTCTTTGTTCACGCTTCAGATCATGCTCTAGACCTGAATTTACTCTGACTTCCTGGTCCAACCTGGCCTTTAGTAACAGGGCCAGCTTTGCTAAACGCTCCATACTGACCTTTTTTGCTTCCTTTTTTGAGCCACCGTTTGCCACTGTTGTCAGCTCAGCGTTTAATGTTAGTGGAGTCATTTCAGGCACCTTTTTACCATAATCTGTGAACATTTTTGCAAGCTGCCCTAAAACCTCATCAATCCAGTCTGGTAGGGGTGGGCGATATGGCTCAAAAATTATATCGTGATATTTCAGAGTATTATCACGATAACGATAAATTTCGTGATATAACCCCCCACAAAAATCAAATGTATTTATTTGACAAAATTAACTTAACATGTTGCTTTGCAGTATTATATAAAATTTTAAAAAACAACAAGGGGTAATTTTACTGAAATTACTTTATTTAGTAAAGTATTTAGTCTCCAAGTAAAACTACACCTGCACTTTAGTTTTTGTGGTGGTTTTTTTAATCTATATTTTGTGCAGACTTTTTCAATCTAAATAACAGATCATTTTTAAAGTATTTTTTTCAGAGATTACCTGGCTAACATCAGTCTGTCAGGAGATGTGGCAGAGTGAAGAAATATGTTTATAAAAAATGTTACATACAGCTCCTTTAAATGAGCTGTAACTTCTACAAGTTGATCAGCTGACCTTCATGTTTCAGCTTCATCATGCAGGAACGTGTCATATGCTTCCTCTGATTCATTTTTTTAACTGAACTGTCTCTGATGGAGTGATGTGGAGCCGCGCGTGTTTACACAGTTTACAGCGGGGACACGCTGCTCCGAGCAGCACCGGAGCAGCTCGGAGCGGAGCGGGGGAGGAGGGGACAGCTGTCTGTGCCTGCAGGGAGGAGAGAAGTTGAGACGCGCGCGTTGTTTTTAACATTTTAGCAGTAACTAATTAGCGTTTTACACCAGTAGACTGGTGGAGGGGAGGTGCGCAGTTGCTCGGGTGTTAAGGGGCGGGGCGCCCTGACGTATTACGTCATGAAATTAGCATATCATGATATAAGGTTTTTGCCCGGGCAAGCTTTTTATACCGGTATTACCGGTAACGATATGATATGACCCAGCCCTACAGTCTGGCTTATGTTTTCCAGGCTTTTGATCCAGGCCTTGAGGATCTGGGTCCACTGGCCCTGGATCTGACTCTGCATCTGACTCTTTGTCTGATTCAGGATCTGATTCGGGATCTGATTCAGGAGGACCCGACTTTGGGTCTGAATCTGTGACCAGATCCCTCAGACTAGAATCCTTATCCACTTCTTCTTTTTCTGCCATCGTTTTGTTTTGATTTTGTTTGAATCAATAAGATGGTAATTATTATAGTGTATGCAAATAAATGTTTTCTTAGCGTTGAGTTACTTCACTAAAACAGCTTTCTGGTTTTATCAATGTAATCTATAAACAAGTCTTATATTCATTTAGTACCTTTTATTTAGTTTAGGTTTTACCTTCAATGAAAAATGTCGTAAGTTAAAGCCTTTGTGGCCGTATTAACTTAATAGACTTGTCTTTTAAAACAATTACTCTTAAACCACGCTTAATTTTTCTGTCTTTCACTCAAACACCTATTTAAAGATTTCAAATAAATGCACTTTTCACACTAAAATTTAGCAGATCCTGTTTAATTTTGCTCCAAGAGAATGTATCTGGAGTGAGAAGTGTACTTCGCCGGGTGTGTGAGAGCTGTCACTCAAAGTGCAGCACCTGGAAATGACGACAAGAAATAGGCGGGTCGACGCAACGCGTCAACCAATCAATTACAGCGCATGTACAGGTAGTCCCCGATTTACGAGCGCTCTGATCTGCGAGGTTCCAGACTTACGAGCTGCGAATTTTTGGAAAAAACGAAAAAAATACTGAGTTTTCATGTGTTTTTTCACCACAGTTAGTTAGCTAAGCATATGGACACACGTTTCCGATCATTTTTATGCACTCATAAGCAGTTTTTGGATGAAAATAGAGTGTTTGTAGTCGCGCTAGCGAAAACCGTTCCAATTTACGAGCGAAATTCCGGATTTACGAGAGAAATGGCGGCCGTTCCAAATTACGAGATTTCCGGTTTACGAGCGCCTCGTTGTAACGGATCTCGCTCGTAAATCGGGGACTACCTGTAGTTCTTTTCCCAAGCGTTCATGGTGAATGTAGTTTTATTACCATCAATCAATGCAATACCGGAAATGACGACAAAAATGGGCTGGCCGCATCGACGTGCGTCCCCACCTCAGCGAATCAGCGCTTTACAGATACGAGGCATGATTGCCAGATCACGACTCTCTTTTTATCCAATCACAGCTCATAAACAAACGTGTAGGACACGTCGCTGTAACGTTAGCTTAGCACAGCAGAACCCAATTCTATAGACTCTATACACAACTCAAACGCTTCAAATTAACTTTCCAAAATTCCGAAACATGGCAATCACATTTAAAACAGGCACAACTTAGCTACGCTCAGTAACCAGCACGTCAACTGTAACACGACACGGACTCCCTCGGAGCCGCGTTCAGGTCGGTTCCGTCCACTTTAAAGGAGCAGAATTTGGGTTTCAGAACCACTATCCGACAACGTTCTAACAGTAATATGCTTCTTTGACCTGCTCAAACATGTAAAATACCAGCACAGCAATCTTGGAGCAAAGATGGTGTAGTGGCTAAGGCTTTTGACTTGGGACCCGAAGGACGCGGGTTCGCGCCCCGGCCACTACACACCTTGGGGAGTCTATGAGTGCACACCTAATTCTCCAGCTCCCCGAGCGCTGACTACGGCTGCTCGCTGCACCACCTGGTGGTGGTTGGGTTAAAGGCAGAAGACCAATTTTGTCTGTCAAGTATGGGAAACATACACAGATGACAAATGTGACAAATTATTATTATTATTATTATTGTTGATGTTAATAACAGCTTTTCAGGCAATTTGACTCGGCGGTCAACAAAGCTTTGTACAGGAGTCTGTGCGTGAACTGGACGGAACCAGAACCTCCACAGACCACGGGCTGACAAGACCTCACCTAAAAGCTTCCAACAGCGTGTTAAAGAGTTGAACGAATAACAATCTCTCAGTTTCAAATGATAAAAACATGCAGAATCTGCCTGTCTTGAACACTTCCAGCCAAAATTATTATCCTCAGAGTTTAAAACTTGGATCCTATTATGCAAACATGACGTTACAGTTCATGAGAGATCAGAGATTCATCAATAAACTTTCAGAAACCGGTAGGTGCCACCAGATGAAGCAAACATGAGTTTACTTCAATGGTTTTCAGATAGATTGAGAGGGATAAGGAAATAGGAGGAAAGATGGAGAGATGGTTTAAAGGAAATTGTCTTGAGCATGTTACCAGAAGTGACACTTCCCATCCGATTTCTGCTGAAATCCAGGTACGTTTGTAAACAGCTCTTTACCTTCGACGACGAGTCTGATAAAGAGATGACACCAGCCTTTCAGGCGTACAGAATCGTTGCAGGTCCAGCACGTCCGAGCCGGTTCTTGTTTACGTTTTCAACGTCTCCTCGGATCCGCTTCGATCATCAGAAAATATGTCAGCTACTGGTTGACTTCAAGATAAACTTATTCCAGGAAGGAATAAACAAAGTTTTGAGCTTACGCTCGTTCGAAGTGGACTCATAACAGCATGTTATTAGTCCTTAACTGGATGACGTGTCCTTAGCGTGTGACTAAACGTCCATCCAGCTCTTTGGGAAAAGTTCACATCCCTTGAAGTTCCCAGCAGACTCTGAACTCTCGCAGACTGAACTCTCGCAGACTCTCTCGTTCCAACAACAGCTTAGAACTTAGTAGAAGATCTGAGAGGAGCGAGACTTGTCTCTTCCCCATTGGTTCAAAAACCAGTCGAGCAGTTCACTTGTTATCACGATTCAAGGTGAAATCCAGAGCAGAGGGAAATTGTTTAGGAAAAGTATCTGAGTGAAGAGACTTTCAGACGCTAGATGAGAGTTTTAGCTGAAACTCAACAAAAACAATTTCTGTGTAAGTCAGTTTGACCTTTTATCTGAACTTTGACACCCTTTCATTTGATCAAGTAACACAGTCATGCTTCATATTAAAAGAATAACAGCATATAACATATATCATGAAAATGACAAAAGTTATTCTTTTGATTACATTAGAATAAAATCAAAGATAGAAATAGTCTCTTTTGGTGACTATGTTCTCAGATTACAACTAATGGAATAATTTGTAGTAAATGTCTTGCTTTACTGAGAGGTCAGTAAAGGTCATCTCTGGAACAGTTCAAAAATACACAGGTGTATCAAAGTGGACATGGTCATGCCCACTACAGCAGTAATGTAATACAAACATTAGTGCAAATATAAAAAGTAGTGCAAACTGAATGAGCACATGACCGTGAGTTGAGAATAACCCGTTTTGATGACACAGAGTCCAGTGTTAAAATCTTTGTGTTGTGTGGTAATGTGTGAAAGTTTTTTTGTGTTAAGGCAGTAGAAGTGGGAGGGAGGGCAGAGCAGGTAGAGAGTTAAGCATCCTGACTGCCTGATGAACAGAGCTGTCATTTAGTCTGCTGGTTCGAGCCTGGAGACTCCTCAGTCTCCTCCCTGAAGGCAACAGGCTGAAGCAGCTGTGTAGTGGGTGTGTGGGATCACCTGCCATGCAGAGGGCTTTCCGAGTGAGGCGGTTGCTGTGTAAGTCCTGTAGTGAGGGGAAGGAGGTGCCGACAATCTTCTCAGCTGCTCTCACGATGCGCTGGAGGCTCTTGCGGCAGGATGCAGTACATGCACCAAACCACACCGTGATGCAGCTGGTCAGGACACTTTCTATGGCACCCCTGTAGAAGGTGCACATGATGGGGGTTGAAGCTCCAGCCCTTTTCAGCTTGCGGAGAAAGTAGAGGCGCTGGTGAGCCTTCTTGGCCAGTGATGCAGTGTTCCTGCTCCAGGACAGGTCCTCTGAGACATGCACTCCCAGGAACTTGGTGCTGTCCACTCTCTCCACTGTGGTGCTGTTGATGGTCAGAGTTATGCACCATAACTCATGTTCCCTGAAGGAAGGGAACGAGGTGCAACATATCTGGCCCTTTTCAATGCTGAAAGCTCGGTGAAGTGCAATTTTGGAGAAAGATGGATGGGCGTCAGCCGCTTAAGTACCCAGAGGGCGGGGCCTCTGGCGCGGCGTTGACGCCCTAGCCGTAAAGGCGTGAGTGTATTCCTTCAGGTAATCGCGCGGGGGTGCAATTCCCATAGCAAGTATGTTGCACCTCGTTCCCTTCCTTCAGGGAACATGAGTTATGGTGCATAACTTTCAGTTTTGTTTACGTGGTAGCAAAACTATTTAAATTCAACTGATTTGACCATTATAATCATTTTATTAACAAAAGTTAAACTGAGACACACTCTTACAATGTCAGCTAACAAATATATTTTTTAGGTGTTTC